>CAUYQV010002683.1:0-42312 GCA_963574575.1 Galagoides demidoff | reverse complement strand
CCTCATTACCCAGTTGGGCAGCCAGCTTATTCTCTGTAGACAGTAGAACCCTCCTGCCATGTCTATGTGGCTGAACGTCATGCCCTCAAAACTTTTTCTTCCCTCTGTACCTGTTTGGATATTATTCAACTGCCTGAAGTGCTCTCTGCATTTGTACTTGTCAAACTTCTCCTTAATAATTATTAGAACCTGTGAGATACCACAAAGGCAGTCCTAAGAGGGAAATTTATAGCACTGCAAGCCTTCCTAAAAAAAATAGAAAGAGAGGAAGTTAACAACTTAATGGAACATCTCAAGCAACTGGAAAAGGAAGAACACTCCAATCCAAAACCCAGCAGAAGAAAAGAAATAACCAAAATTAGAGCAGAATTAAATGAAATTGAAAACAAAAGAATTATACAACTGATCAATAAATCAAAAAGTTTGTTTTTTGAAAAGGTCAATAAAATATATAAACCTTTGGCTAACCTAACCAGGAAAAAAAAAGTAAAAATCTCTAATTTCATCAATCAGAAATGGTAATAATGAAATATCAACAGACTCATCAGAAATTGAAAAAATCCTTAATGAATATTACAAGAAACTTTATTCTCAGAAATATGACAATCTGAAGGAAATGGACCAATACTTGGAAGCACATCATCTCCCAAGACTTAGCCAGAATCAAGTGGAAATGTTGAACAGGCCTATATCAAGTTCTGAAATAGCATCAACTATACAAAATCTCCCTAAAAAGAAAAGCCCAGGACCAGATGGCTTTACATCAGAATTCTACCAAACCTTTAAAGAGGAACTAAAACCTATACTACTCAAACTTTTCCAAAACATAGAAAAATACCAAATACTACCCAACACATTCTATGAAGTAAACATCACCTTGATCCCCAAACCAGGAAAAGACCCAACAAGAAAAGAAAATTATAGACCAATATAACTAATGAATATTGATGCAAAAATATTCAACAAAATCCTAAACACCAGAATCCAGCAACACATCAAACAAATTATACCCCATGACCGAGTGGGTTTTATCCCAGGGTCTCAAGGGTGTTTAAGTATACATAAACCTATAACTACAATTCAGCACATAAACAAATTAAAAAACAAAGACCATATTATTCTCTCAATTGATGCAGAAAAAGTCTTTGGTAATATCCATCATCCATTCATGATCAGAACACTTTAAAAAACTGACATAAAAGGGACATTTCTTTTAGATGTAGATGATAGAGGGCATCTACAGCAAACCCACAGCCAATATTGTATTGAATGCACAAGTAAAATCATTTTCATTCAGATCAGGAAGGCAAGGTTGCCCATTGTCTCCACTGCTTTTTAACATTGTAATGGAAGTCTCAGCCATCACGATTAGGGAAGAAAAGGAAATCAAGTGTATCCATATAGGGTCAGAAGAGATCAAACTTCCACTCTTGATGATATGATTGCATATCTGGAAAGGTGTTATGATGATAACATAAGATGATATGATTGTATATCTGGAAAACACCATAGATTCTACTACAAAACTCTTAGAAGTGATCAGAGAATACAGTAGTGTCTCAAGTTTAAAAATCAACACTCATAAATCTGTAGCCTCTATATATACCAACAATAGTCAAGCTGAAAAAAAACAGTCAAGGACTCTATTCCATTCACAGTAGTACCAAAAAAGATGAAATATTTGGGAGTTTACCTAACAAAGGATGTGAAAGATCTCCATAATGAGAACTATGAAACTCTAAGAAAAGAAATAGGGGAAGATATTAACAAATGGAAAAACATACCATGCTTGTGACTGGGAAAAATCAACATTGTTAAAATGTCCATACTACCCAAAGCAATATACAATTTTAGTGCAATCCCTATTAAAGCTCCACTGTCATACTTTAAAGATCTCAAAAACATAATATGTCATTTTATATGGAATCAGAAAAACCTTGAATAGCCAAGACATTACTCAGAAATAAAAACAAAGCAGGAAGAATCACGCTACCAGACCTCAGACTATACTATAAATCGATAGTGATTTACAGGTAAACATAAAAGATGTGAAGCCTCCATCCTTTTTAATGGCTGCATAGTATTCCATGGTATATATATACCACAATTTGTTAATCCATTCATGAGTTGATGGGCCCTTGGGCTTTTTCCGTGTCTTGGCAATTATGAATTGGGCTGCAACAAACATTCTGGTGCAAATGTCTTTGTTGTAAAATAATTTTTGATCATCTGTGTATATACCTAGTAGAGGAATTGCATAATCAAATGGTAGGTCTACTTTTAATTCCTTGAGTATTTTCCAAACTTCTTTCCAAGGAGGTTGTATTAGCTTGCATTCCCACCAGCAGTGTAGAAGTGTTCCTTTCTCGCCTCATCCATGCCAACATCTATGGTTTGGGGATTTTGTGATGTGGGCTAATCTTACTAGAGTTAGATGATATCTTAAAGTGGTTTTGATTTGCATTTCTCTGATGATTAAGGATGATGAGCATTTTTTCATGTTTATAGGACATGCACCTGTCTTCAACACAGAAGTTTCTGTTCAAGTTTCTTGCCAACAAAGAAATGAGGTTATTTGTTCTTTTCTTATTGATTGGTTTGAGTTCTCTGTGGATTCTCCCACTATGAAGGTTTTCTGTTTGCTTTACTTATTGTGCTCTTGGCTGTGCAATAGCTTTTTAGTTTGGTCAGATCCCATAAACTCTTTCTCTTTGCTTATAGGAGGATAGCCCTGCATTGATATAGAAGTTATCATCTCTTTTTGGTTGCTTTTCCTAAGAAAAGAGAATACTAATTTTATTGGTCATATTGTAGAATACTTTTAGGGCACATTTTACTAGTGGCTGAGGTTGCCACAAATTAAGAACTTATATATAGTATGAAAACTCTTCAAGTTTATTAAAAAATAGACTTTGAATGAACTGAAGCTGATTTGAGACCTGCAATTCTTTCCCTAATATTAGGGATCTAGGTCTGGAAAACGAGATTCCTTTTAACAGTCAGACAATGGCATAGTGAATGTTCTTGTTTTTCTGCTCCTCCCAGATAACTAAGTCTGATTTTCTCCTTTATTCACACCTTCAGCTCTGAGACCCTATAACAGTCCACTGCAAAGAAGGCTATAGGTAGGAAGGGTGGGTGAAAATATAGTTTTTGTCATTTGGGAATTGGTATTTTTGAAGTTTTATTATTGGGTGCCAACAAAGAGTTTATTCTTAAATCTTTGAAAGATGAAATCCTAAGCTTTCTCAGTTTTCCACACCCTGCTACCAGGCCCTGTTCTGTCACAGAGACACGGGCATTTGCAGTATTGGCTGAAGGAAGTAGTGGAGCGTGTTTGTGAGTTATTATTTTGGAGTTCATAAAACCTGTGTGAAAATTTTCTCTTTCTCTGAGTCAGCCTGGGATTTGGAATTTGCTTAACTCCTCCTGGCATGCACTAAACCACACAGAAAGAAAAAAATCACCTAAAATCCTGCTAACCTCACAGTCTCTTCCTTAGGGGAGAGAGTGGTGTAAGTGATTCACTGCATATAATGTTGGCTGTAGCTCTCTCTCTTCTCATCTCTCTTCTTTATCTTGCTTGCAAGATAAGTGTGCATACAATCACTGAAGTATCCTCATTAAAATAGAGATTCCAACTCAGTAGGTTTGGAGGACAGAGATTCCACATTTCTAATAAGCTCTCTAGTGATCCAGATATCGCTGGCCAGTGGACCTCCTGGGACAGTCCTAATCACATGGCTTCAAGCTCAGTGTGCCAGTTAGTGAAGTCCTCTGGTAGGCTGGAAGGCACAAGCCCACCAAACACACCATTGGTATTTTGCTTTCTTCGACTTCTATACCTTGTATATAACAACTCCCTGAAGCTCTTTTTGTGGAGGGGTGATTAGGAAGGCAGGTAGAGTCTCCTGGTGCAAATAGGATACTGATTCATTCAGGATATTACCACGATTGCTACTAACAAACCTATTTAAATTTACAAATGTAAAACTGCACTAGTGAAGTTAAGTGAAATACCCCTCAGAAGACGATGGCTGGTGTGACCAGGAGAGTGTCTCTGTCACTTTCATTCTTTCAGTTTTTCATGATTTAGGTTTAAGTGTCTTAATACTTCCAGTCTCCATGAAAGCTATTTTCAATTAGGCTGCTAATATTTTTGGAGATGCCTATGCAGAGGCTAGTAAGAACTTCTTCAAACGCATGACACCTGAATTAAAATAACATTTACCAATATAACACGAATGAAAACTCGACAAGGCTGCAGAGATACATTAGCCTGTTTGATGAGGCAGGCAGGGAGAGAGAGCATTATTGTAGTTGGATAGAGGATGTCAGCAGCCTCTGTTGACTATCTGTTCCTGGGTATCAGTAATAATACTAAATTTCATTCCTTCATGGGATGGTTTCTCTATAAACACTACTAAACATTTGCTTTATATTAGGGATCACATGAGGTATTGTGGGAATAACAAAGATAAATAAGACAAGTGCCTGTTTTTCAGAGGTCTAAATGTAGGCTGGAATTAACACATTAATAACTAGATTTTAAAGGATTTACCCTAGATGATTAATGTTTGCAACTGATAGTTTTTAAACTACTACCATATGCCAGGAAAAGCAGTGAACATAATAGACACAGTCCCTCCTTCCATGGAACGCATTAAATAGACAGTTATACAAATAACTATGTTATGAATTTTTTTTTTTTTTTTTTTTTGTAGAGACAGAGTCTCACTTTTTCGCCCTCAGTAGAGTGCAGTGGAGTTGCTCCAGCAACCTCCAACTCCTGGACTTAGGCGATTCTTCTGCCTCAGCCTCCCAAGTAGCTGGGACTACAGATGCCTGCCACAACACCCGGCTAGAAAAATTTATATAAGTGTCAGGAAGGGTAGATGGGCTATAACTAAGCAAAAAGAGAGAAGTGGTTGAGAATGGGATCTGATAGCACTTCTCTGAGGAGGGACATTTCTCCTGAGGCTCTGGAGAATGAGAAGAAGTTTGCTAAGAGGAAAGATGAGTCCAGGAGAGAGAATAGAATGTGCCAAGGCTCTGAGGTGGAAAGTACATGCCAGGACTAAAAGTAGGCCAGCATGGACTCATGGCCATGAGGGAGAGGGGAGAGAGAGAGGAGGCTGGACAACCAGTCAAGGACACTCACATTGCAGCACCCTACAGGGCCTTCTACAGACTCTGCATTTTCTTTTAAATGCAGTAGGAAACTCTTAATCCAACTTGCCTTTTGAGAAGTTGACTGTGACTGCAGATAGGAGAGAGGCAGAAGACTCAGCTGAAGGACCAGTAGGAGTAGTCAGTCGGGTCATGTTCATTACATTCACCAGGAAGTTTAAACACTGACTAAAGTGCGTGTGGTCAACCTGGAGACAAATCAGGTCAAAATATGAGGGCTGTCCAGAAAATGCCCAGAAAGTATCCAGCCATTGTTAATATCACCTTTTGTATTTCCCAGACAGCACTTGTATTTCATTCATTCATTAGACAGTTCTTTACTACATACCTGTTATTGGGCACTGAATGTACAGAAGCAAATAAAACAAACAAAATTCTTTCACTTCTTTTCCCTCTTCTTTCCTTCCTTCCTTTCCTTCCTACAATGGTAAGTGGCTTCTGTGTGCCAGGCACTCTGTTAGGAATGTTTCTTTGCATAGAGGTCATTTCAATAGATACAACCTTGAGTGCACCCAATTCATTACTCATTAACATCTATGTTGGGATATCATGAGGTGATGCCTCCTACAGATGTTTATCATTCTTAGTAATAATCAGCAATTGCCTTGTTTTTGTCTCTCAGATCAGGTGCCCCAAGGGGAGGAAGTGGGAGAAGGAATTTTAAAGCATGTCCTTCAGAGAAGAAAGCAGGTTTACAAAGGACCCAAAAATATACAATAAGTTGTTAATCTTAAATTATCTTTTTGGGTAAGAGCACAAGGTGTTGGGGGACTTGAGTTCCCATCCCATTTCACTATGTATAAACTTAAACTTGGGCAGAATGCTTTTTTTTCTTCATATAAAATGTAAAAAGCATTGCATCATTCAATCCTTAAAGCTACTTAGGATTGTAGCTTTAAGGTACAATAAACTAAGCTTTACTTAGCTATAAGTTTATTTTGTGGAAATGAACATGGGATTTAGAATCGGAGAGACTGGTATTTCTGCTCATGCCTGTGACCTTGACCATGTCACTTGATCTTGCTAAATCCAAGTTCCTAATCTGAAAATCATACTATTTAGAATTGCCTACCCAATACAGAACACAACGCCTGGGACTTAGTAGGAAGTAAAAAGCTGTTTTTAATGAATGAAGATTAAATGAGATCAGGCATGTGAAAGAAGTTCAGAAACTGAGAGAGCCAGACTAACTCCATTTTGTTGTTCACTGTACAAGCCTGCCCAAACCCCATTCCTAGCTGTTTATTGCATTCCTTAACCTCTAGCTTACAGGGCCGCACTCTGCACCTCTGCCATTCCATTCCTAGTAACTCAACTGTAACTATTGATTATGCCTCCTTGGGCAACAGAGCCATAAGTTAAAGTTAATTATACCTCCTCGGGCAACTGAGTCAGCTGACCACAGTAAACTGCTCAGTATCACCCAAGCCCTTATTCTCACCCAACAATATCAAGCTCTACAACAAAATGAAAACCCCTAACACGGTCTTAAGATTAAGACCCTGGTCATGAAAAGGGGGGAATGAAGAGACCCCCTGACCCTGCTCAGAATTTCCCCACTCCTTGCTCAGAGCCCCCCTGACCCTGCTCAGGAATTTCCCTTGCTTAACAGACCCTTGCACAGCACACTCCCTGCTCGGAATTTTCATTGCTTAAACAGACCAGCGACCCTACCCCCCTTGCTCAACTGCCCTTCCCCTGATCAAAATTTCCCTTGTTCAAACAACCGACCCCCACACCCATCTGTTGCGGTTTTCAGCTTTAAAAGAAGCCTGTAACAGCTGTTTGGGGTCCTTCTTCCCGAGCGAGCAGCTGAGGGACCCTGACGCATTAGTAATAAATTTGCCTCTTGCATGTTGCATTGACTTGGGTCTCGTGAGTGATCTTTGGGGCGACTCTCCCAAAGGACCCCTGGTTAGGGTCCAACAGAACCAAGCAGTTGAACTGCCCATACCTTTATTTTTTCAGAGACAGGTTCCTACTCTGTCATTCCGACTGGGGCATGATCATAGCTCACTGCAACCTTGAACTTCTGGGGCTCAAGTGATCCTCCTGATCCTTCTGCCTCAACCTCCTTAGGAGCTGGGATTAGAGGTGAGAGCCGCTGTGCTCAGTTCTCCTTGTACATTCTTGAACTACCGGAATCCTAGGCCTGCCTAAGTCTCTATACCCCATAGAGAGGTAAAGTACTGCACATAATCTTTCTGTAGGAGGTCTACTTTTGCATTATTTGATTAATAAGGATGCTTAGTTCCATTCCTGTGTTTTAGACCTTCCATTTTGGCTGCTTTGGGAACAATATTCCTGCCCAATTTAGATGATAACATCTTCCAAGGTCAAACATTTCTTTGAATGAAATGTATCATCTATACTGGACAAAACAAGGGAGAATGGCTTTTGGAAAAGGAAAAGGGTTAGGGACATTCATTTTTTTCCTACCTGCCCAACATACTTTCCCTTATATCTGGCAGTCCAATTTTCCTTGAAATAACCATTCCTCATAACTTGGTCTACCTATTGTGATAGTCTGCCCTGTTCTGGTCAATGGGGTGCAATCAGACTTTCGTAGGAATTTGAATGAATCCTCAGCAAAATAACTCAAGGGTGGTATAGAGTTAAAAAAGATTCATCAGACAGAAACTCCCTAAAGAAATTATTCCTTAGTTACCCCTCTATCTAGATCAAGGGTTGGCAAACCATAGCCCAAATGCCGAATCTGGCCACTACTCATTTTTAGAAATAAAGTTTTATTGGAACACAGCTGTGCCCACTCATTCACATACTGTCTATGGCTGCTTTTGTGCTACAATAACAGAGCTGATTAGTTGTGATAGAGTTAGTATGGTTTGCACAGCTGAAAAGATTTACTATCCCACCCTTTGCAGAACAAAATATGCCAACTCCTTGGCAGATCCCTGAAATCCCTGAAGATGTTCTGGTCTCTGTCCCAACTGGGGCTGAAGGAACAGTTTGGCTTGTTTTTTTCTTTCACTTGAAAGAGTTAGTTTCTTTTCTATTTGCAAAATCCCTAATTGGTAACATGCGGAAAATCTAACAGAGGGTTCAAATTTATGCAGAAATCTACTATAAAGTGAAGTTCTTACTCCAGAAACCACTGAAAAACTCAATTACTATTTTCTAGTGTTTAAAATACCTTGCTACCTTTTCTGCTACATAAGGCAGAAAGCCCACGTACAGTTTGTGTACAGAACGTTGCAAAGATGCACGTACACCATCATCATCCTCTGGGAGTAGGTCAGACACATCAAACTGGGGCTGAAAATCATATTGTCCAGCTTCAGCCTCACTTAACTTAGAAAACAGAAATTCCCAAACAAGAAACAGGCACAGTGAGGAAAAGAATGGTATTGCCCATTGTTTCAAAAAGCTTGCCTAATCCTCCCTAATTAAGAACTCCGCCCAAGGGCAGAACTGTTGAATTTTAAAGGACTGCATCATCCCCAAATGTACTGAACTAAATAACAATATGATTTAAATTAAAAAAAATCCTAGTGCTATCATTAGAATACACATTCATGAGTTCGAATTTTTTTCAATCAGGAAAAACCAGGGGACAATCAGGGATTACCTTCCCCTGACTACCCTTTAATTTCTCAGAACTGAAATCTCTTCTGACCCAGGCAAAGGGAGCCTTGATGGGGGAGGCAAAGGTCTTGGGCAACTTGGCAGCTGTTGTGCATACAGCCAACACCGGCAGCAGTGGTGCAAAAATGCAGTGGCTAATTAGTATTCAAGGAAAGTATGTCTAATTTACTGAAACACAACCACGGTGGAAAACGGTCAGCTTCCTTCTAATTCTTTTTAGTCTAGAAATAAACAGAATTAGGAATACTATAAAAAAACCAATAGTCAACAATTCAAAAGAAGACCTCTGAAAGATTAGTGAACACCAAACTGTCATGCCCAGGGTCCCTTGATACCTTATCCTTCCTCGAGTTCATGAAACATGTCCAATACTCCATGACATAATTTTTTTTGGGGGGGGGAAATTATTCACTAAAATTTAAATACATCCCAAAGCCTATTTTTCTTCTGATGTTAAATATTTTTTAAGGTCTTTCTAATTTGAAGGACAAGGATAATAAGATAACTGTCAACACTGATTAAGTTCTCGCTCTGTTAGTATGCAGAGCACTGTCGTTACATCGTATCATTTAATTCTTACAACCCAAGAAAGCAGGAGTTATAGTTTTCCTCATTTTACAGATGAGGAAACTGAGGTTCAAAGAGGAGAGGGGAACTGACTGAGGGCCTCAAGTTTAAAAGTCTTAAGGCTTTGGATCAGGTTGAGACATCTTCCCCCAGAGCCTGTGCTGATAACCATTAGGTTATGGTATCTCTCACCTAAGTACAAATCTTACCTAGACTAACTAGTATTTCCCCTCATTCCACAATAATGATCTACTACAGATTACATAGCATCCTTGTCACTCGGTTATACTCGTCTGGAAAACAGTAAAACAGGAAGTGACTTTCATTAAGAATTCCCCATCCGAAAAATGTCTCTGTCCCTAATTCTCTTACAGGATGAGCTGCCTGTCACCTCCTGGATTAATCATGGCTTTCATGATACCTTCCAGGAGGCCACTTGAGCACATTGCCCGGTAGCAACACCCCCTCCTCCACCCAAGGGAGACAGTTAACAGGTGCATGCAGGCAAAATCTCAGGGGCCGCTAACTATCCCCTTAGAGTTTGCCCTGAGCAAGTGACACCGCATAATGTTAATCCCTTATGGGGGGGTGGTGGATTCTCCAGGTGTTTCTAATAGGTTTTTCCTCTAAACCCTACCTTAAATGAAAGAGAAGCCAGCCATTTAGGGAAAAGACTTCAGCAAATACTTACTGCTCCCCAGGGGCCTGTTCTCCACTGGTTTCCACCAAGCACATGGGTGCGGCTAGGGTTGGTGTTCCTGGGGCGATAGTCCGTGTTTTGGAAAGGGTGCTGAGCCAAGCCACTGTCTGGGGTCCGCTGAGGGCATGGCGACATGGAACAGTCCTGGTCGGTTTCTGGCATATAATCTGGGTCACATTCACTCCGATCGATGACATGATCACTGTAGTTGACACACACCACTTGCCGGGTTGCCCTACCCTGCCCGCATGTCACGGAGCACTATAGTGAATATTCAGAAAGAGGAAGGGGTCGGTCACTAGGCAGGTGGCTAAAAATTCCTGAATGTGCATTTCTGTGAAGGGACCACCACTCTCCCAGTTGCTCAGGCCCCAAACCTTGGAATCATTTCTGTCTCTCTTTTCTTCCTACCCCATGTCCATGTCAGTGAGAAATCCTGTCTGTTCAGAATTCAAAATATATCCCCAAGCCAGCCCCTTCTCACAGTGTGCATTATCACCTCCCAGTCTGAGATATCACCCTCCCGTGCCAATACTACTGCCACTGTCTTGCAGCTGAGTGTCTGCCCCTGATCCTGGCCCTCCTCACCACAAAACATGGCCCTTTAAAACAAAAGTCAAATCATGTCATCCCCTCTGGTAACTTCTCAATTCATTTAGAATCATATCAAATTCCTTATCTTGACCTACTGGGTTCTTTACCAGGTAGCCACTGGCCGCTCCTGGACTCACCTCCTATCATTCTCTACTCACTGCACTCCAGCTCCACCATCCTTACCGTTGCTTCTTGAATATGCCAAGAACACTCCCATCTCTGGAGCATCACACTTGCTGTACCATCTATATCCAAGTGGCTCATTCTTTAATCTTTCAGGTCCTGCTCAACAGCCAGTCTTTTTGACTACTTATCTAAAAGAGCACCCCATCTTTCTCTAAGCCATCCCTCTTCCGGACTTCTATCTAATAATTATCCATTCCTATTATTACATTATACATTTATTTGTTCAATGACTGGGTCCTCTATTGGAATATTCTTCATGAAGGCAGAGATTTTATTATTCATTGTTCACTGCTCTTTCCATAGTGAGCTTTCACAAGCATCTGGTGAGTAGATGGATCGATCTGACAGAAGATGAACTGATGATAGATGGATGGATGGACAGATCAGTGTTTGGAGGCACCAGGCCTTAGAGTGGGATTATCCACCATGTACTGAATACCTACTTTCTGCTAAGCCTTTAACATATATAATCTCAAATAATCTGCATAAACTTGTAAAGGAGGTATTCTTTTTGGTCTTCTTTTAAGAACAGGGAAACTGAGAATCAAGGAGTTTAGCCACACAGCTCAATGTCATGCAGCCAGCAAATGCCAAGGTCTGGCTATTCACATAGTTCAATTTTGCTATACCTCTTAAATTTCACGTATATATTATAATATTCATTGAGCTGTTAATCTCTATTCTCCTTATTTCCTGAACTCCTAGATTTTTGTAGGACAGAAAACATAAGTTACCTGAAGACAAAGGTTCTTCTGCTTTTATAAAAAACCCATAGATGGTGCTTGGTGTACAAAGGAGGCTGGGTTCCCAGCACTGGATAAAAATCCCCATTTCCCTCTTGGCAAGGAAGCTAAGAGTCATTTTACTCAAGGGCCACAGGGTGCAGGAGGCAGGATGCACCCAGACTCAAAGGAGTTTCCACTCACTCTCCTGCCTCTTTTGGTCCTCTATAAACCCACTGCATTCTGATGTGACTCAATGAAGACTGGGGTCTCCAGTCACCCAACAGGATGGGTGCTCAAGCAGATTATAAACTGATTTACATATTTTTAAAGTGTGTATTCCTTGCACATTTACTTGGGTGAGATTCCTTGCATACTTGGCCAGCTGCATATATGTGGAGCAGAATAACTTTTAGGCCACAAACCAACTCTGAAATACTACCCCTTCACATCTGGGATCTTCCAGTCTTCCCCCTCCCAGTTCCCCAATTCTCCCAATCCCAAAGGATTCGGTTGCTTACAGAACTCCAGTCCAAGGCCTTCCACTGCCCACAGGGTGTCACAGAACATTCCTCCTTTGCCACTGGTCTAGGCAGGGTAGCACAGGCACTCTCATCGGCGACAGAGCCATCCTCATCCCGGCAGCTCACATATCTCATTCGGGTCCCTTTCCCACAAGTGGCTGAGCACTGGGTGTGGGAATAAAATCATGCAGATATTTGAAATGGCTGCTTACTGGATGGTAGCATGACATGGCAGTCACGTCAGAGAACATCTGTGCCCCATCTCCCCTCCCCATTTCTCCTAGTCTATTTCTTACCGGAGTCCAAGACCCAAATCGCCACTGGGTTCTTGGCACATTGTGTGTGCTTCTCCTTGTTTCCGGAGCAGCTGGGGGAGGATGACAAGATGGTAATTCACAGTCCTAGATGTGATGAGAGAAAAGAAAAGTCCAAGTTACCTTTAAGTCAACGAACATTAAAGTGGGCATGGTACATACAACGTTAAGGTCTAAGAATCTAAGCCCTCAGTGTTCTGGGTGAGTCTGTGCAAATCACATGACATCTCTTAGTCCCAAGTTCTTCAACTGCAAAATGGGATACAACCCGAGTGACTCTGTCAGTTCCTCAAAACAGGGCAGGTGTTTACTTAATGAATTTTAAAGCCATATTTATTTACTTGTTTATGTGGACAGAGAAAAATATTTTAAGATGGCAATATTTTAAGTCTGGACAGGGCAGGATAACATTTTAAAATTAACTGGTAATGTGTTAAAATTTTGAAGGACAGATTCTATTCCCACCTTGCAATTAGTTTCATAATAAGAATTTGCTAATCATGAAACTTGCTTTTCCAGTTTATCTAAAGATAACACCCAAGGTTCAAAAGGTCAAATCTCGATATAAGACATGTATTCAATAGGCAAATATCTGGAATTTATATAACACCTTTTTTTTTTCATTAAGCAGGCCCAGGTTGGTGCACAGGGCCAGCAATGTAACCACTGAGCTATAGGCATCCAGCCTATATAATAATTCTCAATCACTCAGGGGAAGTCTCTATAATGAACTGAGGTCATCTGTGTTTAGATAATATTCCCAGATTTGTAGATGTGAAAAAAAAATACATAGGTGCTCATATTCATTCCTGGCCTCAGTGGTTAGCAACTAATCTCTGATTTAATGCCTAAGATGTGACAGGTCTGGTGCCAAAGATGACTGAGGTGTCCTTGCCTTGGTAAAGTTATACATGGAATGCAAAATTCTTTTAATTGCCTCAGAACTTGCTTATTTCTCTGCCCGAGGTCCAAAGAAAGCCACAGGGAATTTGTCACAAAGTACAGAAATTATTCACATGTTGCAATGGTGGCAGCCACCCCATAGTCAAACGGGTATTACAAAATAAATTACAGGGAAATTATGCTTCGAATCTCAAAGGGAGTTGCTGAGTCTGCACTCTGTGATTGTTTTAAATGTCATAGCTAACATTTCCCAGGCTTTCATCACAGTGTGTTTTGGAACATTTTGATTAAATAATAAAAATACAAATGACACAAATCACCCATGGTATTTGGTTAATTGATCAGTGACATGAATAATGATACCATATTCATTTACTTTTCTGACATTCTTAGAACAAAAACACAGATTGAAATGTGACAGACTAGAGGTGTTTAAAATGAATGAGACACGTCGGTTACATGGGGTCTCACTCAGAGTGTGAGTTCAGGGAATAGTCTGGGTTCAAATCCTCTCTTTGGCAATTAGCACAGTAGATATGCAACCCCCAAGTCCTCTCTTACCATAAATGATGCTAAAATCAAGGCCTACATAGAATTATGTGCTGTTCTCTTTCTCAACCAGCTCAATTGAGAAAAAAAAAAATGAATGTGTGTATTTATAGATATATGTACATACATAAACACATACATACATATGTATATAATACATGCACACATGTATACATGCATACAGAGGAGGCTGGACAATTAAGTTCAGAAATTCATCCTAGAAAAAGTGCTACATATTTCATTGCTGAATATCACTACAGTCATCTTCAAAGTACTTTTCCTGGGAAGCTACGCACTGACACCAGCACCCGTCCACCGTTCAAAGCAATTTTGGAACTCTTTTTCTGGAATGGTTATCAGAGCTATCATCATTATATGAGGTCTGACAGTTAAGTTCAAAACTCATCCTAGAAGTGCTTTGAAGGATGGATTAGTGCATAGCTTCCCAAGAAGAGTGCTTCGAAGATTACTGCAGTGACATTCAACAACGAGGTATGTAGCACTTCTTCTAGGGTAAGTTTGCAGACTTAACTGTCCAGCCTCATATGTTTACTTATTATAAATTTTACTGATACATAGGATACACAGCAAACAATTTACAAAAACCAATAAAATACACAGTTCTTATAGAATATTTTTGCGCTGATTTTTGTTGAAATTTGAAATTGTTGCCACACTCTAGATATAACTGCCTAAAGAGTATAGTTTGGGTCTGATGGTTAATTGACATTCTGTTTATGTTTAAGAGTAGGGTGAAAGTGGGATGATGAGGATGCATGTCCAAACTTGGTTCATTGACCAGTGATGGAGAAGATCTTTTTGCTGAATCAGATGATAATTTTCAAATCTTGTAAGAATATTTTCTCATACATTTGTGCTATTCACAGTGTAAAAGCTACAGACCAAAGAATCTTTTAAATTTAATCTGCTTTATTAATATTTTCTTTATTGACTTCTTATTCTAAACAATCAAAAAAACAATACATTAAGCCCTGAATTGTAGTGCTTGCTGATTTCTGTGGTGTAAATTCTTTTGCCATGACCAACTTCAAGCTTCCACTTGACATCAATGAACACAGAGTTGAGAAGAGATTCTTGGTAGCACAACCTTCTACAGTACACCATACAGATGCAAATACCTCAAAAGCATACACAACAGTAACATGTAGTAAAATAATTTGGAAGTGATACATTGTGATTCATCATTGTTTTAAATTCAACGTGTTTAATTATAGGTTTCTATTTCAATTGCTAATAATGGCTATACTGAATCAACTCACAAAATTACTGAAAAATTTACTGGTTGGCTCTTGTAAGCTGATACAAATTAGTGCCAGCATATTTCTGACTAATGGCATAATACTGATTATTGAATCCTACATTAAAACCATTCAAGCCGGACATTGTGGCAGGGGCCTGTAGTCCCAGCTACTTGGGAGGCTGAGGCAAGAAAATCATTCAAAAAGTTTGAGTTCGGGAAGCGCCTGTGGCGCAAAGGAGTAGGGTGCTGACCCCATATGCTGGAGGTGGCAGGTTCAAACCCAGCCCTGGCCAAAAGAAAACTGCAAAAAAAAAAAAAAGTTTGAATTCAAGAAAATGAGACTAAACAACCAACATTTGCCACTAATTAAGTCAGAATCAATACTACATACACATGTGTATATTTCAAATAACTACAGAACAAAATAGGCATGTCAAAATATTAGATTCTAAATGCAACAAACAAGTAAATCTGGATAACTCAGTTATCCAGGATACACAGCAAACAATTTACAAAAACCAATAAAATACACAGTTCTTATAGAATAAGAACTGGCTTCTCTATTTACATAATCTAAAAGGATTTCAATTTTGTCTGAACTACTTAGAAGTTTTGATACCTTAGTGCCCAAAGCCAACACCTGAGTTGAACAAAGGAGACTCACCTGGGTATCAGTTGGCCTAGTGGCTGCATTACAGTCATTGTCATCCACCACTGACATGTACGTCCCAATGATGCATTTCACTGCTCGAAGCTGGTATCCCTGTCCACAAGTGACACTGCACTGGAAGAAGGAAGTAAGACAAAAAGGATACAAAATTCAGTAAATCTTCTCTTTCCCTTATTTTCCCCATAACATTTTACAAAAGAAAAATATTTCTATGATAATGGGCCAAAGGGCAAAATTAGGTAAAAATGGACAATCCTTTGCACAAATTATACTGATTAACTATCATGATTGTTACTTGAAATTACTTCTGCCTCCCACTGGCATTCTATCTGTAGGCTCAGCTCCTGTAACTGTGAACTCCTGGGAGGGTGGGAATGCATCTCCATGATATTTATATCTTTCATACCATATGTAGCAGAGTGCCTGAGATAGGTATTTACCACGGCTCTGTGACCTTATCTGACTTGTAGAAAATTGTCTTGAAGAAATAATTACTGTTTGCATTCAGATTTTTATATAAGATGGTTTCTGCAATATTATTTATAAAATATAACAAAATATTGAACATCACCTTCAGTATATTGCTATCAAAAGTTGATATATATTGTGGCACACAGGTAGTAAAGAAAACAATGCAGCCAACAAAAGGAAAACTGTTAGATTATAAACAGCAGTCTAAAAGACAGAAAGTAGGAGTTATGTCAGAGAAAAGGCAGAGTGGAGCGTGCTAAGAATGGTCCTTCCACTGAAGCAAACATTAAGCTGGCAACAACTGGTAGAGTCAACTTCTCTGTTACTCTGGAATCGTATACAAAAAACTTACAGCGACGAGGTGAGTGTTTAATGAACAAAAGCAAGCTGCCAAATTTTGGTAAGAAAGTAGAATGGCATTTTTTCTTATCCATCTACCACAGTACACATTCCTCTCAAAGGCACATAGAACGTTTTCCAAGACAGAATTTACATTAAGCGGCAAAACAAGTTTTGATACATTTTAAAAGATTAAAATTCCACAAAATATCTTCTTTGATGATAATGGAGTGAGGCAAGAAATCAATAACAGAAGGAACACTAAAAAAAAATCACAAATAGGTGGAAATCGAACAGCATACTCTTAAACAACCAAGTCAAAGAAGAAACCACAAGGGATATTAGAAAATACTTTCAGAGGAATGAAAATGAAAACAGAACATAGAAAAATTTATGAGATGCAGTGAAAGCAGTGCTCACAGAGAAATTTATAGCTGCAAGCACCTACGTTAATAAAGAAGAAAGATCTCCAATCAAGGAACAAGAAAAAGAAAAGCAAACTAAGCCTAAAATCAAGAGAAGAAAGGAAACAATAAAGATTAGAGTGGAGATAAGTGGAGACGAGAACAGAAAAATAAAAAATAACAGAAATTGGTTCTTCAAAAAGATCAACACAATTGACAAACTTTCAGCTATAAAGACTAAGAAAAAGAGAGAAAAGACCCCAGAATTACAAGTCAGAGAGGGCATTACTACTAACCCTACAGCAATAAAAAGAATTAGAAGAGAGTACAATGACAATTGTATGTGAATATATTAAACCTGACGACACATGCAAATTATCAAACACCAATTGACTAGAAACATAAATCACAAAAACTAACATAGGATGAATAAAAAATATGAATAGACCAATAAGAAGCAGAGAGATTGAACATAGTAATGAAAGACTTCCCAACAAAGTCCAAGATCAATTCACTGGCCAATTTTGTCAAACATTTAAAGACACATTAACATCAATCATTCTCAAATGTTTCCCAAAAAACTGAAGAGGAGGAATCATGTCCTAACCCATTCTATGAGGCCAGCATTACCCTGATATCAAAGCCAAAAGTACCAAATAAAAGGAAAACTACACGCCAATACTGCTTATATATGGATGGAAAAAATGCAAAACTCCTTAACAAAAGGCTAGCAAATTGAATCCAATAGCACAGTAAAAGGATTACACAGCATGGCCAAGTCTTAAAACAAACAAACAAACAAACAAAAAAACCAATCAATCAATGCAATACACCATATTAATATAACAAAGGGAGGAGAAAACTATATTATCTCAATTGAGGAAAACAGCTGAAAAAATTCAACTCCTTTTTGCAGTAAAAGTTCTCAAAAAACTAGCAGAAGGAAATTTCTTCAACATAATAAAGGGCACTTACAAAACCCCATAGGTAACATCATACTTTCCCTCCAAGAATGGGAACATGACTACAATGGCCGCTTTCACTATTCCTATTCAACACTGTACTGGAAATTCTAGCCAAAGAAACTAGACAAGGTATAGAATTAAAAGGCATGCAAATTGGAAAGGAAGAAAGAAATAACACTTTCTATTTGCAGATAAATTGTCATACTCTATACATAATATAAGAATCCATAAAAAATACTCCTGGAGCTCTAAACAAGTCCAGTGATGGTAGGGTATAAGATAAACACATAAAAATCAGGTATGTTTCTATAAACCAAAGAACAATTCCCTAAGGAAATTTAAAAGATAATTTCATTTAATTCAAAAAAACATACAAAAGAACAAAATACTTAGGAACAAATTTAAACAAAAAGATAAAAGACTTCTACAGTAAAAACTATGAAGCATTGCTGAAAGATGACCTAAAAAAATGTAAAGACAATGTTCATGAACTAGAAAATGGGTTACATTTAAAATGGTAGTCTTCTCAAAATTGATCCACAGATTCAATGCAATCTCAATCAAAATCCTTACATCCCTTTGGAGAAGTAGAGAAGCTGATCCTCAAATTCATATGGAATGGTAAGTGACCATTAAAACATTGTCATCGTGGTAGAATACATTTAACATGAAGTCTGCCATCTTATACCTTTTTAAATGTATAGTTCTATACTATTCCTTTCCCCATTTTTTTAGCCCAATTTCCAATACTGGAAAAGAAGGAAAAAGTAGGAGCACTCACAATTTTAATTTCAAAACTTATGACGGTGATCAAAACAGTATGGCACTGGCTTAAGAACAGACATATAGACTAATAGAATAGAATTCAGAATCTAGAAATAAACCTATACATGTATGACCAAGAGATTTTTGACAAGGATGCCAAAACCGTGAAATGGAGAAATAATAGTCTCTTCAACACATGGTATTGGGACAACTGGGTCTCTATATAGAAAGCATGAAATTGGAATCCTACCTTACACTATGTACAAAAGTCAACCCCAAGTGGATCAGTGTCCTAAATATAAGAGCTAAAACTATAACACTCTTCAAAAAATAGCAAATTGCTTCATAACAATGGACTGGGCAATGATTTCTTTTTTCACATGCAGCATATGATACCTTAAGCAAGGGCAACAACAAAAAAACAGACAAATTAGACTTTATCAAGATTAAAACACTTTGTTCTCAAAGGAAACTATTATCAGAGTGAAAAGGCAAGTCATGGAATGAAATAAAACATTCATAAATCATGTATCTCATAAGGGACTGATAACCAGAATGTATAAAGAACTCCTACAACTCAACAACAAAAAAGTCAAAAACTGGGCTAAAAAATGGGAAAAGGAATAGTATGGAACCTATACATTTAAAAAGGTTTAAGATGGCAGACTTCATGTTAAATGTATTCTACCCCGATGACAATGTTTTAAAAACCAGGCAAAGGATTAGAAAAGACATTTCTCCAAAGAAGATACACAAATAACTAACAAGCCCATGAAAAGATGCTCAGTATCTTTGTTGTTAGGGAGATACGAATCAAAACCATAGTGAGACATCCCTTCAAACCCTCGAAGGGCTATAATTTTAAAAAAATGGAAAATAACAATTGTTGGCAAGAATGTGGAGTAACCGAAGTTCTCGTAGATTGTTGGTAAAAATGTCACATGAGGAAACTGCTGTGGAAAACCATTGGCAGTTAAAAAGTTAAACATAAAATAGCCACGTGACCCAGCAATTCCACTCCTAGGCGTATATCCAAGAGAAGTGCAATCAGCTATTAAAATAAATGCTTATACGTAAATATTCAAAGCACCACTATTCACAGTAGCCAAAATGTGAGAATAGCCCAAATGTCCATCTCGGATGAATGGATAAACAAATTGTGGTATATTCGCACAATGGAGTATCATTCAGCCATAAAAAGGAATGAAGTACCATTACACACTAAAACATGAAACTGTTATGGCATGTGAAAGAAGCCAGGCATGAAAAGGTTTCTTTTGGGGGAGATGAAACTGTTTCAGAACCCAGACAGATGTGGTAATTGGAAAACATAATGAATACCCCAAATGCTACCAATTTGGTCATTTAAAACAGCTAATTTTGTTATAGGCGTTTCCTTTCAATTAATAAAAATAGGCAGAGCATGATCCAAATATTAGTTTAAAAATATTAGAAGAAAATCATAAACATGTTAACACTGGGAATCTCTGCAGCTGAATTTCTTCTTTTTGCTAAACTACATTTTGCAAAATTTCGAAATTTCTCTTACGAAATTAATATTTTCAAAAAGCCAATTTCCCTAAATTGTACATTTGGTCAAAGAAAGAACAAATCTCTGGATATAAGATGAACTAAGAATGGCCTAGAGTAGATGCAGCTAAAAAACAAGCTTGTCAGTTCTAATAGATGTTAAAATTCAAAACCTGACAGTGACCCTGAGCTGTGCTCTCTTCTTGTTATTCCCTAAAGTTATGCAGATGTGAACAAAAAGAAAGCACAATCAGAAGTATAAGTGGACTTCCCATTTATTTAAACATAATTAGCTATTTGGACTGGGATGCTACGAAATGGGGAAGATTCAGAAGAGGTAGAAATTGGAAGGGTACAATAATAAAGCGTGCATATTTGGAAATGAAGACAGAGGCTAAGGGACCAAACTAGCGGGGCTGGTCAGAGTGGAGATTATGTAAGTGACAGCAGACAGCTGCTCTGCTTCTAATGAGAACTCAGAGTGCTGCTCAAATAGTACCCAGAATGCCTTCTGCTTCTAGATTAGGAAGGACTTAATTCCAAGAGTAGTGGCTTCTCACAGGCCAGCCCAGGGGAGCCTTTCACTCTCTTCCTTAAGAATGGTACAAGTTGAGATTGTAGAACATATAGACTAGAGGACTCAGAAGAGATTTTTTTCTGAGCGTGAGGATTCTGCGACCTTTGATCTAATTAATTGTGTTTGAAAAGTCTGACTTATTTATGAGAGGTGAGCTTTGGAATTATGGTGCTGGGAGGCAAAATATCCCTTCCAAATCCCTTTCCAGACCCTCCTGCCAAAGACTCTGGGGCTGGGTCACATTCTGTAACAGACCCACAGAGGCATGCTAGGAGATAACATCAGCCAGACATGAAATTTGTTGTGAATTTGAGCAAATGCGCGTGTGCTCAAGCTACAGTTCAAGCCAAAGGGTGAAGACATGCACATGGGTCTGTAAAAGGAGTAATCAGCTTCAGGAGGGCAAGCAGCAACCCTCAGAAGTGGGGCGAATTGGTTGAAGAGGTACATGTACTCTACCTGGCACCACGGAGGTATAATGTGTGCCACACAGCACAGGGGTTAAATCCCTGCTGCTGGAATGCTCCTCTGCAAGTCCTCTCCAGATAAGAAAGGGAAAGAATGTAGTTAAGAATCTTATCATTCAAAATACCTGTCCCCAGGGACCCGCCTGCCAGGACGCACATTCCGGCTGCTGACAAGTCTGCATGGAGGCTGGCTTGGTCTCAGGGTCACACATTTTATCATTTAATCGATCTTCACCAAACTGACACCAGACTTGGCGGTGCTTATGCCCTTTTCCGCACGTGACCAAGCACTGTAATAAAAAGCAGAGCTAGTCAGGGTCACTGCTGATCAATGTGTTGTGGTTTCCGGGGGTTATTTATTGATTAGCAGGAACAGGTATGTTCTTTCCCAACCTTAATTCCTTCTCCCAAAGCAATTTGTAAGCACACCAATTCTCATATTTTTCTTTTCATTCATTCATTCATTCATTCTGTATTTATAGTCCCTGGGCCACTTTCAAGCCCTGAATAAACTCAGCAACAGGCTCTAAAACACTGAAGAACAACATTTGCGATCTTATAGGAGTTAACTGTGGGGAATTATGAGTCAGATCAACCTAGGTCTTAATCCTTATACAACCATGTCACATGGTCTCTCTGGATCTCAATGTTCTCATCTGTAAAATGGGTATAATGTCAATCCCTACTGCCAAGAGTTATGAAAATTAAATGAAAAGATCCAAGTCAAGTGCTTAATACAATGTTCACTCAATAAATGTCAAATATAATCATCATTATCTATGCCCATTGTTGAAAATTTTTAAAACAT
This sequence comes from Galagoides demidoff, assembly GCA_963574575.1. NCBI lineage: Eukaryota > Metazoa > Chordata > Mammalia > Primates > Galagidae > Galagoides > Galagoides demidoff. The sequence continues at coordinate 20,200 of CAUYQV010002683.1, read as the reverse complement.
AGATAAACATAATGGAGAAATTATAGTGATCCAAAAACCTCGCCACCCAAGGATAACTGTTATCAACACTTTGCTTTTTCTTTCCAGTTTTTTAATTTAAAGAACTTTGGATCATACTGAATTGACAGTTTGATCTCCCCTCACTCCCATTTTATTAAATATTTTTGTAAAGTCTGTTACTTAATTTGAAATGATACTTTAGCCAATACTAGCTGTTTAAGTAAAATTTAAACCCACTGCCTTATTTTATCTTTTTGAAACCAAATACTAGAGTAAACAAAGGCAGCTTATTAACCTAGAACTAAAGGCACTAGGTTTGTTGTTAATTTGTCCAGAAATCAGATACTGTTAATCACATATGCTGTTAATTGTCCACCATTCCAGGGGCATTAATGGTGTCCTTTCCAATTCCTGTTTTACGTATTTGACAGTGAAAGTAAACAGTTACTACTCCACTTACGTGGAGGAGATATGGGCACGCACGCAGCTGCTACAGCAGGGACATGTTTTTCTTTTCCTCACCTTCCTGACTTAGCCCATAGATAAGAAAACTTCTTTGCTCTTTCCACTTATTCCCTCTTAAGGAAGGTAGAGTGAGTCACCTGCTCAGGGAGAATCTCCCTGTGCCCTGTTCGTAGTGAGTGTTTAAGCCTGGGCCATAAATTGAAGAAAGAGGCCCCATCTTCTTTATCTTGCTATCTTGGGGTCACCAGAGCTAAGCAATGGAGGGTTCACCTGGTGCTTTGTGAAGAAAGGGAAAAGCACGGATCTGGAATACTCAGCCTGGCCTATTTCTCTTTATTCCAAGTTTTTCTCTAGCAATAGGATGATAAGGCAGAGAGGTCACTCCCTGGGGTCTAATTCCTCTATTTCAAAGTTGAGGAAGTAGGAAACCTCGTGTTGACTTCAGATCTAAGCTAGTATAGCTTTATGACTAATAAAACCCTCATTTCCTTTCAGCAACTTAAGCCAGGGCTCAAAGACGAGGGAAAGTGAGGGACTAGAACTCAAAATCATCAACAGAAGTGATCATGGTTGGTGATCCAGTCAAGCCTGCCATACCTCTGAGGTCACGGGAAAACTAGTCCCATCCAGTTCTAAAGTTAGGCTGCAGGTGGAGAACTGGAGCTGTCTGCTCAAGGATGGATGGGAGAAAGGTGCAGCAGGTTTAGCCTTAGATAGACCAGGAGAGCCCCTGAATTGCAGCATCAGAGATGAGCGAGAGCAGGGGTGTCCATGCCGCAGGCCACCTGCTGATTTTGTGAGGACGATTTTTTGCTTATCCGTGGTATCAGATATCATGAAAAGTATGCATGGAACTTTTTTTTGCTAATCAGCTTTTCTTAGTGTCTGTGTATTTGACGTGTGGACTGGGACAACTCTTATTCTTCTAAAATAAGGTTGGACACCCCTGAGTTGGAGGGAGAAATCATAGCCTTCTCGTCTCACCTCTGACCAGTCTCCAGATTTCCACTGTGGACAAGAGAACTCATTGCACCTCTGAATGGTGACTTTGTCCTGATGGGTGCATTTGCTGTCATCCAGCACATCATTTCGGGTGTTGACACAAATAGCCCTTCTCCTCTGGGTCCCACCATCACAGCTTTTAGAACACTGTAAAGACAAAAAAATTAAATCAAGCTGTTGCCGAATTTTATACAAAGCATGCTCAAAATCCTGGCTATGCTGTTTTTTCCTGTCTTTAAGAAACAAACAACTAACCCTGGGTGTAAATGTCTCTTATTAACTAAGTGATTCTAAGCAAGTCACTTCACATCATCGAGCTTCAGTCTCCTCATCTGTGAAATGGGGGAAAATAGGGCTATTTTAGGGGGGATATTTTCATGTTACCAACCTATTTACCAGGTTTTGTTGAAGTAAACATTAGCTCACTGGCACACAAAAATCAGTGTGGAGTATGGAAGGGGACAGGTTGAGCTGTTCTCACCCCTCCCAATGTTCCACATGCCAGGCACAGTACAAATTAATCAGGGTAGTCTTTTTTGCAGGGCTTGAATAAGGTCAGGCATTACAAACAAATCATGGCTCTCTTTTCCAGATAGCCTAAATGGGGCTTCTCAGCACAGCCCTGCAAGGAGCCACCATCAGCTAACGAGTCTTAGCATCTGAGAAGACTTCTTTAAATGAGAGCCAACTTACTTCAGTCCAAGCAGAATAGCGCCAGCCACCTGTGTTACATTCTCCTGAGCATTTTTCCCGGTTGCTTGGTTTGGGGTTACTGCTGCAAAAACTGTCATCGACCTTCTCAGTCTTCCCATCCAGCCTGCTATATTTGGCACAGTAGATGTCTAATGCACGGTAACCCAAACCACACTGGGCACTACATTCACTCCTGCTGGCTACATGCCACCTAAGCATAACAAAATGAGGAACCAACATTATCGTCAAATATATATGCCTTATCTACATTCAATTGAGAGAAGAATTGAATTATTTTCTTCTTCATTAACTCAAATAACATGAAGCTCAAAGCCACTGTCAGTTACTAAAATCCAGTTTGAAACCAACATATCCATGTATTTGCCACGGCCAATGCACATGGCAGTCATAGAATTTGATGGCCAGAGGTCCTGTCTTTGTGAAGATTCCCCCAGAAACAGTCAGTCTGAAATTCAAACAACCAAAAAGAAAAAAAAAAATCACACTGGAATTCAACAGAGCAAAAAAAAAAAACAAACGCAATTTTATATATAGAAGGTTCAAGCAACCCATTGTGTCATTTGCCTTTTCCTCACAGAGAATCGATGTTGGAAACTCAGCCTAGGAATCCTCCTTTATGTGGGCCTATGCTAGGAAGTGCTCACTAGACATTCTGTGAATTAATAGAGGAATGAATAACTTAGACTGTAATTATGAATTTCAAGTGTGCTAAACCCTGTATATATTATCTGTGAATACAGAGTCCAAATTCTATAGACCATATTCTATACAACTCAATTATACACTTGTAAAATCAGATTTGAATCTATAAATCTTTGTGACCTTTTAATCTCTAGTACCTAAAAGAGACTTTTGAGGCACACAGTAGGTGCTGATGAATCATCTGGTTCTTTTAATGCTCCAAGAACATGGTCAGAAGTGCTTAACTTAAAAAAATAAAATAAATAAAATGCTTAAGCTGAATAAGAAATGACCTTAAAATGCGATTTATAAATCCAAAAGGAACAACTTTTTTGTAATCGTCATTTGATTTCATCCTTGATGGTTAAGTCTCTAACTGCTCAAAGACTGGGTGTTTGGCTAATTACTAATGTCCTAACCAGCCCTTCCTTGCATACCTGTCCAGGGGGACAACTCAGGAAAAGGAAGAGGAGTATAGGTCACATGCCAGTCTTGGAATTTCTCACTAATGTCCACAAATAGGTCCCAGTTAGCCATTTGGTAGTAAAGTGGGCTATGGAGCTTTTCTGTTAGAGTGACACAGTATCGGGGATTTTGTTCTTACATGGTTGGTGAAGGACTGGAAAGCAATGCTTTATATCAGGGTGCCCAACCTTTTGGCTTCTCCAGGCCACACTGAAAGAAGAGTTGTCTCGGGCCACATATTAAATACGCAAACACTGACAAAAGCTGAGAGCCTTGGTTTGGGCTTGCTATGATTTGTTTCATTCACTTGGAATGCCATTATGGTTTGAAACACTGTACTGACAAGTTGGTTTTCACCTTGGAGATGAATGTTTAACTCATTTCAGTGAGCGGTTAAATCCACTAAAAATGGTAAATCTGTAAGCCAGTTTTTATCAATTTCTGGCACAACTTTGGTTTTGATACCATAAACGTCTTGATAACATGTCATAAATCCTAACATCTTGTCAACATTCGGCCTCAACTTAGCCGTCTTACTTCTGAAAAGCAAATGATGTTGCTGTGGTCAGCATTGAGGTTTTTAAGGAATTCCTGGAATTGGTGAGGATTCAATTCCTTGGCCCTTAGGAAATTCAGTCTTGATGATGATTGGCATGATGTTATCTATTCTTAAAGCTTTTGAGTGCACGTTTTCTTGATGTACTATGCAGTGATACTTCATCAAACCTGAGTTTGGGGTGGCAATTGCATCAACTTCTATCAATTTTAAAAGTCCCTCTCTTTTACCTACCATGGCTGGGGTGTCACCAGTAACTACCCAAGTATGTTGACAATAGAAAAGGAAAATCGCTTTAACATATTTTTTACTGCTTTGTATAAATCTCTTCATTAAGCTGTGTTTTTTAATGGCACTAAAGAAGCCATTTCTTCAGTGACATTATATTTGTCATCAATATAAATTCTCCAGTTTCTTCAATTCACTTGCCTATGGTCTGGAGAAACGAACTAATTTTAGAAATATTCCCCATTTTTCTGGGACAAATTATATCTCCTATGGTTTCCATACATTGCTTAATAAACTCACCATCAGTAAATGGTTTGGATTTTTTTTTTTTGCCATTAAATATGCTACATATAACTAGCTTTTACAATGGAATTCATTTGAATTGGAACTTTTAAAAAAATTGTTCAGAAGACAGACTTTTTAAAGTTCCACTGTTTTGTCCTTATAACACAATTCTTCATATGCCTCCAATCTGGCAGCATGTTTTTGCATTTAATGCCTTTTCAAGTTATTATCTTTGGAAACTTGCCTTACCATTTGTCTCAGCAAAATAAGTAGTCATCTGTCTACTTTTCATCAAAAAATCTTCCTTCATTTGTAATTTTTCTTTGGGGGGATTCTGTTTTCTTTTGAGATGGTGTAGAAACCATGTTGGGATTAAAAAATGGTAATAGATAAAGGACTACACCTACTTTTATTGTTAAAATTAATTGACAGGAAAATGGAAAGCAAGTTTTGGGTTCTTCCACATGTCACCTGCTGATAGAAGGCAAGGTGGAGGGCTAATTCGGAAAGTGTGTTGGACGGTTTGTCAAGCACCACTGATGTGGAAGTACCCTTGATAATCCACGAAAAATGCCTGACTTCTAAATAACATTAAGTGCTTACTGTTGCAGTGGCACATGGAAATTTAATCGATAATTGCTGCCTTACCAAGCCACCACTAGCACATGTAATGTCTGATGGTGTCATTCAACTGCACTTGTAAGATAACACACTTGAGGCTGCACACCACCACAAAACCGGCGCCACACTGTGTGCAAACAGTGAGAGCGCAGTATGTTCATTTCATGTGATAAGAGAAACAGGGTTGTTGTTCAAGAAGAGCACAATTGAGAGCCACTAAAAAAAAATCACAATGTTTTAAGCAAGTTTATGATTTTATTTCTGTCTTGGGCCGCATCCATAGCTATCCTGAGCCACGGGTTGGACACCGCTTGCTTTATCTTATCCGGTCACAACCTGTGCAAGGCAAACTCTCACTTCCTTCAGGAAATGAGGCAAAAATGTGGCCCAATTCAATAGCAGCATATGGAACTTTCATCTGCCCTTTGATTCCTGGCTACCTTCTCTTTGCCTTTGTCACCGTTTCCTATGGCTAAGGGAGGCAGGAGTCCTGCCCTTGCAAGAGAACACACTAGCAGCTCGGGGTGGCAAAGCAGAGTCTCTCTGGTAGACACATAATCCCTAGAATCTCTGCAGAGAGCTTTCAAGATTCCATAGAATCCTAGAAAAGTTCTTCTCAAAATGCCACCCTCTGCTTCATGGTCTTGCCCTGAACAGCAGTCTCAACTTTAGTGCTTTGCAATCATTTGGTTCATTTCATGGGAATTAAACACAATTGTATTTTATAACATTTCAGAAAAGCATATTGCAAAGTGTTTGTTACTAAGTGGAAACTGAGAAAAAAATAGGTGAATACATCTATGTCACTGTTGGGGTTGTAGGATTAAATGGTTTTGAGAACTACTGAATTAAACTGGTTTCTACACTGCAGAACTTCTCAGGGCCTTCAAAATGTTGATCGGCATTATGAGTCTCCATGTGAAAGGGGAGAGCTGGTGAGGATTCTCAGATATAACTGGTTTGCCATGGACTGTCTTGTGGAACTAGGGATCCACAAACATGCTATGGGAAAAACTACAGTATTTTAGAGTTTGACCACTTAGTAACAATCCTTTATCCAGCCTTTCAGTTTTGGACATTAGCCACTTGGCAATAATTAGTATAAATCATTATTACATTGACCTTTAGTCAATAGAAGAAAGAATACCTTTAGGCTGGATTTGTGTCTTTGTGCATTTTAATCTGTAAAAACCAGTAAGACATGAGTTTGAATCTGGACAAATAAATATGATCTTCTCTTTAATTTTAGGCATGAACATGCAACCTCTTTAGTTAGGAGGCATCTATTAGCCAATCCTGAACTCTGCCTTTTTCGTTTAATCTTTTATTTCCTACTGTGTGGTCTTCAATTCTACCAAAAAACATGGCTGCAATCTCTTTACCTTCTTTTCCTTAATCAGTTAGAGGTGTTATTATTACCATCTAAGCCTGTGATCTGAGCTGCTATTCTCATTTGGTCTCCATAGAGTTTAAAGAAATAAAGGTAAGCACTAAAAAAAACAGTGACTTTTACCAAATTAGGAATTTAGAATAGAGCATTTGATATACCTACCATATGAAAGGAAAAGACTTAAGCCATGACTTTATCTAGATGATAAGAAATTAATTTTAGTAACAATCAGAGGATGAGCTATGGCAGAAGACCTGTGTGTGAATGTCACTTATTTACTAAGTGACCCTAAGTGAATCACTTAACCAATATCACTGAGCCTCAGCTTGGGTATCTATGAAACAGGGGAAAATAGGGCTATTTGGGGGATTCACTGAGGCAAAGCACATATGGCAGGCATTCAAGAAAAGTATAATTTATTATTATCATCTTTGGTGTTTTATTCTACAACCAAGTTTTAAATTGTGTAACTCCACCTAAACCAATGAGGAGAAATCCATTTGAGATCATTTGTATGACCCTACATAAAAGTTACGTGGCTTTGAGGCTACCTTTTAATGTATTAGCTTTGTAAGATCTATTTGAATTTTATATCTAAGGGTTTCCAATGCCAGAGAAACTTTGGAGAATATCAGATAAGCCAGTGTCACCACCAACCATATTGTGGCTCATTTGGTAGTCTATTCGAATATTGAAAAACATTGGTTTTTGAAATAACAGATCAACTATCATCTCTACTCTCAAACTGATGCTCTGGGAGTAAACTTTTTTTCATTTTTAATTCATCATTTTTTAGAGACAGAGTCTCACTCTGAATCCCAGGCTGGAATACCATGGCATGACCATAGTCAGTGTATTTCAAACTTCTAGGCTCAAGTGATCCTCCCACCTCAGCCTCCTGAGAAACTGGGTGTGTGTGCCACCATGCCTTGCTAACTTTTTTTTTTTTTTTTTTTGAAATAGAGTCTTACTCTGTCACCCTGGATAGAGTGCTATGGCATTGTAGCTCACAGAAACCTCAGACTCTTGGGCTCAAGCAATCCTCTTGCCTCAGTCTCTTGAGTAGCTAGGATTATAGGCACCTACCACAATGCCTGGCTATTTTTTAGAGAAGAGGGTCTCACTCTTGCTCAGGCTGGTCTCAAACTCCTGAGCTAGGCAATCCACCCGCCTCAACTCCCTAAGTGCTAGAGTTACAGGTGTGAGCTATTGCACCTAGCTAATTTTCCTTTCCTATCTTTTCTTTTTCTTTTTTTTTCCTCAGAGATAGTGTCTATGTTGCCCAGGCAGTCAAGAATTCCTGGCCTTAAGTGATCCTCCTGCCATGGCTTCCCAAAGTTCTGGGATTACAGGTGTGAGCCATCATAGGAGACCTATTGAGGTAATATTAGCAGTTAATACTAAATAAATAGAATATACTATTTATTTATTTATTTATTTATTTTTGAGATAGAGTCTTGCTATCCCAGGCTAGAGTGCAGAGGTGTCATCATAGCTCAGTGTAACCTCCAAATCCTCAGCTCAAGCAATTCTCCTGCTTCAGCCTCCTGTGTTGCTGGGACTACAGGTACACACTACCACAGTTGGCTAATTTTTCTGTTTTTAATAAGAAACAGGGGTCTCATTTTTGCTCAGACTAGTCTGGAACTCCTGGCTTTAAGGAATCCTCCTGCCTTGGCCTCCTAAACTACTGAGATGATTGGCGTGAGCCACCACAACCAGCCTCCATGAGTTCTTAAACAATTTCTTTTCTATGGTCACATTCTAGCATTCAAAATGTTTTGTACAGACTTGCCTTCTTTGTGACCACGGGAACATGCTGAGCATGCATCTATCATGAAGGACTCAACCAGCCACAATCTACTTCAGCTACTAGAAAAAGGGAAGGTGAGGGGTTCCAGGGAAGATAGGGACCAGGAATGGGGCAGAAAACTCATGGGAATTATTTCTTTTCACAAAGGAATAAAAGCTACAAAAAATGGATCAATGACTATCACCCACCATTATAAATGAAGTAAGAATAAAACAGCTTTCTCCTAGGGGGTTAGCACACAGGATCTAGGGGTAGACAAACTGCTTTGGAAACCTCTGTCACTCTACTTGTGTGACCTTGAGCAATTTGCTTAACTTCTCCTAGCTTTCTTTTTCCTTATTTGGAAAATGGTAATAATAATAATAACCATGTCATGGTGCTGTTTGAAGAATTAATAGGGTATTAATTATTTTAATAGGATAGTATAATAGGATAAGAACTATCCTATTAATAAAAGGATATTAACAGGATAATACATAACTGTATAAAAGCAGTTCTTTGTAAATGGTTGGCTCTATTACTATTACTTTCAGAGTATTGTGAAATATAGTGATTATTTGATATTAGGCTAATCTGAAAAGTCACCTCACTCAATTTATTAAGGTTATACTTCAAGTTAGTTAACTATTTTTTTCTGAAAAGACCTTTCCTTTTAACTCTAGTTTTAGCCACTTGCCAAACAATGGGCTTATGGATGCAACCTAAAACAAAAATACTCCCAGTTCAAACATCAGCTTTTGAATGTTTTCTTGTCTTTCCACAATGAATTTTGTCAATGCTCTTCTACAAGTCAGTGACACTGGGTAGAGAAGTGTGGTAGGGTGCAGAAATCCTGGGCTTTAAAGTCAGAGCCTTTGGTCAGGACTGGCAAAGAAGATATGGCACTTGGGCCACAACTGCCCCTCGGACTCCTATGGCAGGCATCGCTAATTGATCACAGCACTTCTCTTTTCTCTCAGAGCCTCAAGAGAGTCTTATAATCTGTACTCCAGCACTGTAGGCAGCCAATCATTGGACAGGATTTGACATGGTCATGTGGAACCCTCAAAATGCTTACATATTCATTTTGCTACTTATGAATAGTGAGTTAACACAATTCAATACCACTCTACATTGGTAATTTCTCTTCTTAGAAAGAGAATAAAATAGCAACTCACCTGACCTGCATTTCACTGTCATGAAGACTACACAATATAAGCTCCAGCCTAGTTCAAGGCTATGGACTGGTTTGACTGCCTTTTACTATATTCCTATCTATATTCATTAATGGTGGCTTAATCCCAAGCACCAGGTAAACCAGTAAACTGATCAACTTACTTATTAGTTGCTGACCTTAAGTATTATTGAAAAGAGATATTCTTAGATTAATGTAAATAATGATGAGCAAGCAAAATAATGCAAAAATTGCTGGGGAATCTGGGGATGGTGTTAAATCAGTATGGGTTGGTGAGGTCTACAGGGTTAAACATGACATAGTCGACCTCACAAATATATGGGAAAGTTTTAGAATTCTCCACCCACCCAATATTTCCTGCCTAAGATTTCATATTTTTCTTCTATGTAGAACTGTCTGAATATCAAGACATCTGTACATAGACTCTTCTTCTTGTTCCTCACATGACTCTAGTGCACCACAACTTTCACATGCCTAAGAGTTCTCTCTGTAGGGGGATACATAACAATATAAGTACTTTGAGCGACTAGGGTTTCCTCTTTTCTTTTGACTGTCAGACCAAATTTTTGCGTAAGATGCTAATACCTAGGCAGTGAGTTGTAAGGATCAAATGAGAATGTTTTTTGGCAAGTGCCACACTCTATTAGCTATTTTTAATTTCCAGGTGAACAAGAAATCTGCAGGCATATGTCCTCAATCATCAGTTCCAGAGGGATGAAGATTTGGCTAAAGCTTTTTCACTGAAACACAAGAAAGGGGAACTGAAGACCAGCATCCCCACCTTCTCCTTCCCACATGTAGAGGCCTCCCACAAGACCCTCACAACTCAGCAGCAAAGCCCCACCTCAGGTCACAGTCTATGCCACAGGGTTCAGTAATAGGTTCTGGCTGGGGCAGCCGATCACATCTTTGATCAGAAACGGTGAGCTGATCAGATTCCCTGGTGCAAACAGGTTTTCGTTTTCGTTCCCCTAAGCAGGGAGGAAAAAAAAAATTATTCAGGGAAAGTAACCTATTCCATAAACTATTTAAACCAGGTATTGGCCAAAATTTTCTCTAAAGAGCTAGACAGTAAATATTTTTAAGCTAAATAACCTCTGTTGCATCAACTCCACCATTATGAGGCAAAAGCAGCGCTTGTAGATAATACCTAAACAAATGTGCATGGCTATGTTCCAATAAAACTTTATTTATAAAAGTAAGCAGTAAGCTAGACTTGGCCCTGGGGCTATTGTTTGCCAATCCCTAATTTAAATAAAAGGAAACAAGATAAATAATATATGATATGACTTCTAAAACCATGTCTCTAGAAAATTAAGGTGACAGGACTGATTTTGCTTGGTTTTACATCTGTGCAAACCTCTTAGGATGAGGAAACCTACCATTTACTAAATCCCTTTAAAAATTCAACTTGATAGCCAAAAATAACCAGATAGATTTAGACAAAGCAGATTATAGGATGTATGCAGATAGAGAGGTTCATAGGTTGCGCACATTTGGCTGTTCTTTTCAAAATGAAGAGATTTTTAAAATTTCTCAAATCCCCCAAACTCAAACTCAAAGCAGATACCTTGGCAGGGTTTGTTGCATGCTTGCCAAGGTCCGTGACTGTTCCAGTAAAACTGCTGAGGTTTATCTTCAATTGGAATATTAAAAGAATAGCGCACGTCGGGGTTGTATAACTTTCCCACTGACAGAACCTGAAATGCATAGACAGAATGGAGAGGATGTTTGTGGGCCTAGTAGTTCCAATTGGAAGAAAAAAAAGGTGGTGGGTACATGGACAAGTATTTACCTGAAGCAAAAGTTCTTGTTCAATGCGATCTGTGGAGTTGATCCTTTCCACAACGTTGTCAGATCCGCTGTACTCTATCACAGCATTCCCAACACGGATTTCCCTTTTGGACATTGTGACAACAAAGTCTCCATTTAGCAAGAATTCACCTTTACTGCTTGATAAAGCTGTGAGAAAAGGGAGTTTATTAATCTGGTGCCAATGACTAGCTGTTTAAAACATGAAATAACACTCTTATAGACAGGGAGTCATAGTGCAAAGAACACAAACTACTGAGTCAGACAGGCATGGTTTCAAATCTTAGGTTTGCCACTCGCCACCTGTGTGGCATTTGGGAATCATTTTCCCTCTGTCAGTCTCCATTTATCTCTAAGGTGGAGATAAGAACAACCAACCCTCATGGTATCAGTGAAAAAAAATATATAATGTTGGTGTTCCAATTAGCATGGGGTTTGTTATACAAGACCCACAGTTACAGGATTATGATGAAAGCAAAAGTGTAATGATCTGAAAATATGTACAAATGAACTGAACACTTAATAAAACTGGTTCCCACACAAATCTCTCTGTGTATTTTAGAATTAGTTGATCCTACTGAGTCTTGGATAAATTGTCTTTGTTTGACAGATGCTGAAATCTAAAAATACATGGTTAATAGAAGGCTCACATGTCACCTTTATAGTAAGGACCACTGTAGTAGTCAGTCTCAAATATGGCCCTAATGATCTTTGCTTTCTCGTATTCATACTTTGTATCATCCTCTCGCGTACTGAATAGAAATTACTGGGTAATCACCATGATAGTGCAGAAATGATAAAGTATAATTTGGGCAAGGTCAAAGGCTTTGTGGCTCTGCCTTGTTCTTCCTTAGATTGCTGACTTTGGGAGGAGGCAGCTGCCATGTTGGGAGGACACTCAAGGAGCCCATGGAGAAGCCCCTACAAACATCAGTGAAGAACTGAAGTCTCCTGCCAAAAGCTCCACGTTGTCTGGGATGTGGATCTCTCAGTCCCCAGTCAAGCCTTCAGATAACACCACAGCGCTACCTGCTATCTTGACTACAACATGACAGGTATTACTACCAGAAGATAGTAATAGCAGCTGTGCTGCTGCTAATTTCCTGACATAGAAACTGAGAGTATATATTTGCTGGTCTAAGCTGCTATATCTTGAGACAACTTGTTACACAGTAAGAGATAAATATACCTCCCAGACCATTATTTTTTTTATTGTTTGGGATTCATTGAGGGCACAAAGAATTAGGTTACACTGATTGGATCTGTTAGATAAAGTTCCTCTTATAATTGTGTCCTACCCCCAAGAGGTGTGCCATATACTGTCATCCCCCATCCTCCTCCCTCCACTCCTCTCCGCACTTGCTCATTCCCTTACTGCCCCCCACCTTGTATTAGCTCACCTACTGCCTTCATATTAGAATTGAGTGCATTGGATATAAACAATGGCTAGATGCCACAAAGTAGGTAGCAATGCCATAACCATATAAGTGTCGTCAGCACACAGAGTGGTTAGTACTCCCCTCTTCCATTCTTCTCAAGGTGTTATACAACACCCAGACCATCTTTCTAAAACTTCCACCACCTCTCACTGCCAGCACAGATTTCATGTTTTTTTTTTTTATCCCTTTTCCCACTTTAATTTTTCTCAATGGCATTTTGTTCATGATCTCTCCCCAAACAAGAATGTAAGCCCCAACAGGTTGAGACTGTTTTATTCATAAATATATCCCAGTTTCTGAAATAGCACATGACAGGTGCTCCAGATACTGCCAAGAATGGAAAAAAAAAAAGCAACGATACTGAAAAAGTGATGTTGGAGAACTGCTTAAATCAACTGTCAAAATATGGCCAAATGAGGACTTGACAAGAGTTAGCCCAGTTATGAAATCTAAAATGGTCCAACTCATAGAAACACAGAAGAATGGTGGTTGCCAGGGGCTGGATGGAAGGAGAACTGGGAGATATTGTTCAAAGGATACAAAGTTTCGGTTATGCAAGATGAATGCACTCTGGAAGGTTTAATGTAAGGCAATGTGACCAGTTAACCATACTATAATGCATACTTGAAATTTACTTAGAGGGTAGGTCCTATGTGATCTCACCACAAGCATGCATGTGCACACACACATACACACACATATACATTTTAAAAGAATGGAAGGAAGGAAGGAAAAAACCAAAAGAAAAAATGGTAATTAAGTTCAGTGATAGATATGTTAATTAGCCTGGTTTGGGTGATTATTTCACAACATATAGAAATATCAAATATTAAGTTGAACACTTTAAACACACACAATTTTTATTTGTCATCAGTACTACAATAAAGCTGAAAAAAGGAAGAAAAGGAAAAAAAAATGATAACGAGGATGATAAAGTAGCTGCTTCAAAAAGAATAATTTACTTATCAAAGGGCCAAGAGCGATTCTCAGTAAAGTTAATGAACCCTGTGAAAGCTTTTCTAAAATTGATTCCCTTTCAGATTTTACTGTTAAGTCCAAACTTCATACTCTGCAATTGTATGACTTCATATGGAAAACTTCTGAAAAATATTTATCAATTGCTTTATTCTTTCCAAAACCCTGGCATGGTTGAAGTGAAAATATAATTTTTTGACTCTAAAACTTTATCTTCCTACTTTTGTATTAATTTCTCATGATAAAATCCCAATGTTATCTTTTCCCCTTAGTAAGTATTTATTACAATATTTTGGTGTCATTTTAAGTACAGGTCTTACCCTGGTACCACTGCTCCTTAAGTAATGAGTCCTTCTGAGTACCCACACAAACCAAGTACTCAATAATACATCAGAGCCATTCAACGTCTGGGCCCTGAACAAAACATTAGAAAAAGGTTCCCTTATCTTTTGTAATTTGTGCACATTAGCAAATCTCAGCAGTGAGGAAAGCCTTGACAGGTACTCAAGTGAACAGAGGTAACATCCCAGACACCAATGTTAATCAGTTGGTACTGGCTGCCTGAGAAATCACATAGAACAAAATTCACGAGCAGCTTCACGTCCTAGCATCATATTAACAATCTCTGTCTTGGTCACAGAATGAGGAGTGACCAATTCATCTCAGGCAAGTGCCAGATCCCAACTCATCTTTCACTGATGCTGGGGCTGTCCATTCACCAGTCAGGTGAGAAGTGATGGGTATGCAGAAGGGGATTTAGGTCAAGGTCAAGTAGTGCACCCTGATGGGGAAAGGAAAGAGGGCTGAGATGAAGCTCTGAATGTTCTTTGTGGTTCACCGGCAGTGGGATCTTCATTTTCTTGGACATAGAAATCTCACAGAGTTTATGCAGTTGGATACTTTACTCATGCAAGGATATTCTCCTAGAATCAGGGATTAACTACATTGAATTCTGTTTCCAATCCAGTATTTAATTTACCAGAATTTCCACTCATAGGAACACCATTTAGCCCCAAGGGAGGAACAAGAGGCCTTCATTTGAAATAGCTGGGAAGAACACAGTGACACAGAAGAAAGCCAGGGTTAGCTTTTAAAACGATAAAAGACCATCCAACTTCTTGGCTCTATATCTTTTGATAGTCTCTACTCCCTATAAAACATGGTTCAAAGTCCTTACATAACCTTGCTATAACTTTACAAATCTTATCCTCATTTACTGTTCTAGTCTCTCCACTCACTCCTACCAATAAACCTACATTTTCAGACCTGTATAGCCCCAGTTCAGTCATTTATTTTTTTCTACATGGAAGCAGTTAAGTGAAGTAGTTAAAACTGTCACATCTGGAGGCAAACCTGTGAGTATTCTTCCCATTCTCTGTTTGTGTAACCTTAGATAAATAACTTAAGCTCTCTAAGCCTCAGTTGCCTTCTCTGTACAATGGGTTTCCTATAGGTTTGTTAGGTGGATTACATAAGACCATGCACTGAGGCTTTAGTTCTCAGCAGACCACAACACCTGCATAGGCACTGTTTCCCTGTTACAACTCTGAGGCAGGGTCTCTTACACTATGTAGAGGCTAATTCACAGATGAGAAAAGCGTGACTCAGAGATTATTAATTTGCCAAGGCCAGATGGTTTCTAATCAAGGAAATCTATTTCCAGAGTCTGTTAACCACGAAAATTTTCCAAGAAGGGAGTCAGCAAATGTTTGTTAAATTAGTGAATGAATTTGAGCACTTTTTCTTACATATAAATGGAAATAAAATATGCTTAGATTATAGATCTTTAAAAATTCAAATTGTTCAATTTGCTAGACTGCATAAGCCCTTCAGCAAAGCAACCATTTAAAAATTGATTTTCGTAAACCCAAGAAAGATCCTAATCCACAGTAAGGTGCTCCGTGGATGATGGTGAAAGAATGTGTGCTGTGTGGAAGCTGACACTCAGGGAGAAGGGAGAGCTTCCAGCCAAACAGCTTTCTCTATCCGTGTGAGCCTCTGACAACCTCGTCTGGCCTGTAGCTCCTGCAGTACGAGGCCCACTGGCCATGCCAGATGCAGGAGTTTCAGTGGGTCACTGATTGGAACTGAGGTCGTTTCTGCAGCACCTGGGGCATCCCGAGGCTGCTGCCCGATGTGGGTCACTCACGTGGTGACAGCATGATGTGCTGTCAACAAAATCACCCAATCCTTTCAAGTGAAGTCCTATACTAGCTACCCAGCTGATGTTTCACTAAAAGGGGGAAATGAAATGTCACATGCCAGTTCTGTAAATTAAGTGATAATCCAGTTTGATTGTATATAAAGAGTGATGGGCTATTCTAGGTTAATTGGGGAGCGGTCTTTTCCAATGTCCCCAGGGTTCCTCTCAGGCTTACGTTGATTTGGGGCATTTTACCCTTCACTGCATGTTCTTTATTCCGGTCAACAGTGAGAAGGATAGGAGCTCAAATGATAGAAGATCCCGTTTACGATCTGCTCTCAAAAAGGTCCCAGACATCCTTAAAATCATCAGATGAAGAGAAATTCCTGCTTTATCTTATACCGAATCGATTCCTGCCTTCCCATTGCCACAATTAATCAAGAGCTAAGTGTGCTGGAGACAAATAAGTGTGACAGAAATGGCTACTTTTTCTTCCAAAGAGATATGAACATGGTGGCCCTGGGTACAAGCTGACTTTAACTCAACAGGAGGGAAGGGTCCATGTGAAAGGCTGACCTTTGACAGAAAGTCTTTCTGCTTCGGTACCTTGTGAAACAAATAGTTTCCTGAAAACAACCGTCTAATGCCCAACCTCCCACTAATGCGATTAGGGGAGCTAATTTCCTTGTTGGTTTCCCTCCCGTTGCACCCATCAGAACTGGGCTGCTACAAAGGCCCTCTCTCCTGGAAATCGCTTCCTCACCAAAAAACGCAGAAGAGTACGTCTTGACTGACGATTAAAAGAACCTGAGGGAGAAGGATGAAGATCGCTTAGCAACGCAAGACACAGCATGGGTTGGAAAACCTCGGGTATTTGCTGCAACCTTCCTGCAAGCCAAGAGTAAACATTTACACACCCCAGACTTGATGACAACATCAAATTCTTCCTAACTTGTTAAGTAACCACCATGAGGTTCAAAGGCTCAGAGGTCTTGACTTTCACACTCAGTGGCCTGTGACTAGCAATCTATGTTCACACACTTTTCATTTGCTTCCAGAAACGCTTTCTTATTCCAACAGGTGACTCTTTAATTTTGTTTTCATTTTTTTTTACAAGGAGATTAAGAAACCTCCAGTGAGAAATAACAAGGTATCAGGACACCCACCCTGAATTCAGGCACCTGACGTGGGCTGATTAAGTTGAACGGAATGGAGGCCACTACTTGGAGGAGATTATTTTTCCAAGGAGGAAAAGGATAGAGGAGAATTCTTTCCCCTTTTGAGGAGAAGAAAAGAGCAACTCAATGTGGTTTTCAGCACTCAGGAAATTAATTTATAAAGGAGATTGCATGCAATGCAGCTTGATTTAATTAGGAAGTAGTAAGGACAAAGAAGTCACATGCTCAAATTTATAACCAAGCACACGAAGAAAAACGCACATTTTGCACAGTGGTGGAATGAGAAATGCTGAATTCCCCCCAAATGATTTGAACACCGTCTCAAGAATTATGTTAATTGTCTTATAAAGTCAACACTCCTTTGAACATTTAGGATGGCAACAGCCAGTGCAGCCATTTAGTAATTAATTCCGAGTAAGACATTATAGGCCTTTAAAGGTGGGGATTAATCTGTATTTCCAAGGTAACCCCATTCTCTACGAAGCACACAGTAGGTACTCAGTAAAGGGTGCATGAACAAGGCTGCTCAATGATTCAGCATTTACTTCAGACGTGTCATGTGCAGGCTGTATATCAAGAGCTAAAGATGTAAAGATGGTGACCTGTCCTTACAACACTGGCAGGCTTATGATTAAGGATGGAACAAGTCTCATCTCTGTTGACGGCAACTCCAACTCTCCCATTGCTCCAGGCAAAACCCTGCCATTTTTGACTCTGCTTGATTTTTTCACACCTTTGACTCCTGTCTTTCTCTCATCCATTATACTCAGTCCACCAACACCTCACGATGGCTCTGACTTCTAAAGACATTGAGAATCTGACCACACTCTGACTGCCACCTCCACTGCTGAGCCACCTGCATCTCTCTCCTGGATTACTGTGACAACTGCCCAATCAGTGTCACTGCTTCTACCCTGCACCCTTTCCATACCTTCTCTTCTCAACATAGCAGCCAGAATGCACCTTTATAAACACAGATGCAGTTATGTCATGTTACACTTCAGCTCAAAACTTTAAGGGGCTCCTCACGTCTCTCAGAGTCCTTCCAATTGTAATGAGTATGGCCCTCTAGACCTAGTCCCGGTACCCATTCATCCTCATCTAGGCCTGTCCTCTGTGCTCACTCAGCAATACCCACACTGGCTTCCCTCTGTTATTACAACAATCCAGACATGCTCCTACTTCAAGTGCTCTACAATGGCTATTTCCTCTATCTGGAATGCTCCTTTCTGAGGGAGCCTGTTATCTCTCTCCATGGTTCAAACATCACAACTCCACTGTCCCCTCCCCACCCTTGGAATTCCAATTTCCTTTATGCTGCTCTGATGTCTAATAGCACAGGTAACCTCTTAATAGTCCAGATTTTGCTTATCTATTGTTAGTGTTCACTATCTGTCTCTTCCCCATTACCAAGTAAACTCCAGGAAGATGGGAATTTGCACTGTTCTTTTGGTCTGTTTTTTTCATTGCACCTAGAACAGTGCCTGGCTTGTATTAAATAAGTGAAAGAATGAATGGAGATAAATAACAAAAAATGCTGTAACAGGGTCATGTATAAATATTATTCTTAACTAGCATGCCTGGCTAAAGGATCACTGGCTATCTATGCAAGATTTCATGTAGATATTTGAAAATACAGATATAGGCACTAATTTGATTTAAAAATATTCATTTACTGGCTTCATATGTCCAAATGTTTGGATTAAGCCTCTATAGAGGCTGTATTCAGGTACATAAATAAAGTTTTCTCCTGGACATGATAAGAGACAAAGTACAATGGAACCTCCATAGTTTGACCACCTCCCTATGTGGGACCACCTCTTTAAGTTGATCTAATTTTCATAGATCAGATACATATCACATGTAGGTACCAGCAAAATAGACCCAGTTTCTTTCGTCTTTCTTTCTTTTTTTTTGAGACACAGTCTCACTTTGTTGCCCCAGGAGAGTGCAGTGGTGTCACAGCTCACAGCAACCTCAAACTCTAGGGCTTAAGCAATTATATTCCTCAGTCTCCCAAGTACCTGCCACAACAGGTGTCCTTAAACTATGGCCCGCCGAAGGCATTTATCTGGGCCGCTGGGTGTTTTTGCCCCTGCTGCCTGTCCCGTTAGCAGCCAACCTGTCCCGGGGCACGCACTCCAGCCCTTTAACAGTCTGAGGGACAGCGAACTGACCCCCTCTTTAAAAAGTTTGAGGACCCCTGTGCCACAACACCTATTTTTTTTTTTTTCATTCTATGTATTTAGCAGGCCTGGGCCAGGTTCAAACCCACTAGCCCCAGTGCATGTGGCTGGCGCCCCAACCACTGAGCAATGGGCACTGAGCCTAGACCTAGTTTCATATGTTGACCACTTCTATATGTTGACCTGTTTGTTACAGTCCCTTGGGTGGTCAACTTACATTGGTTCTACTGTACATTCACTTCTTCTAGATATGAGTGTAAACCATGCCGCTCTTCAAGGCTGGGAGGAATCCAGGTGTACAAGGCAGCCAGCCCAATCCCTTTCACTCATGATTCTACTCCCCAGGTCTTTCTTTCAAATGCCAGTTGGGCAAATTTCATAATCACTTGTGGCAGTTTACAAAATAATGAATTGAAGTGGGATCAGACCGAGTAAACTAACACAGGGTCATTAGTATGTGGTGGTTTAAATACAAGGAACAGACATGAATTAATAATGTGTCTGGGCTCAGTGAGTGAGAGAAGGGTGAAGACTCTGTAAAGAACAAAGTGGGCCCTCCTAATAAAAGACTGGAGAAAAACACATGCCACTCTAGAACCGCTGGGAATGAACCAGCATAATGAAGTACTGAGTAAGTCTACCAGCGATCTGCTATTGATAACCTAAAAATTAAGTCAAGTAATGTCTCTAATAAGACATTTGTAAGCCAGTTACCCACAGGACATATTTTTTAAAGGACTCAACACAAGCAATGATTTTATGCTAACCTTAGATGGTAAACACTTGCAAAATCTGACTTGGGGCCTTTGTATTTTGTCGGATCCAGAGTAAATCCCTTGACAGCAAACAGTACAAAATACACAACCCTTAGATCAATACTCTGATGATATATGAAGGAGAGGAGAACTAAAATCATGAATTTCAAGATCAACTTTTTTTTTTTTGAGACGGAGCCTCAAGCTATCCCCCTGGATAGAGTGCCATGGCATCACAGCTCACAGCAACCTCCAACTCCTGGGCTCAAGCGAGTCTCCTGCCTCTGCCTCCCAAGCAGCAGGGACCACAGGCGCCCG
>CAUYQV010002679.1:0-18749 GCA_963574575.1 Galagoides demidoff | reverse complement strand
CCGGGCGTTGTGGCGGCCACCTGTGGTCCCAGCTACTTGGGAGGCGGAGGCAGGAGACTCGCTTGAGCCCAGGAGTTGGAGGTTGCTATGAGCTGTGATGCCATGGCACTCTGCCCAGGGGGATAGCTTGAGGCTCTGTCTCAAAAAAAAAAAAAGTTACTTTTGCTTTTATTCTAATTATTACAAGTCTTACTAAAATTATTCTTAGGATATGTAACTGCTTTAGGGAGTAGAACATGTATGGGAGGAATGTCAACTGCCTTTGCTGTTTCAAAGTCTTGGGGAACCTCTGTATCACATTCTGGGATACAGAAGGTGACTTGCCGCTGTGGCACCACAGGCCTGACCCACTGAAAGCTCTCTGTTCCCTGCCCTCCCCTGGCACTTTGCGCCTCCACAAGCCATCCTATTTTTGTAGATTTTACCAAAGTATTAATGCATTGATTTATTCATACATTTCTTCATAAGTGAAATTAACAATTATGTTCTTACATGCACTTAATGAGATCAATAACCAACGCCTTGAGAGAGCAACACAGGGCTCTGTGAGTGGACTTAGCAACACAAAGACGTCTCTACGTCCTCCTGCACATGCTCTCAGCAGCGCTCAGTCCTGCCTCTGTGCCCGGTAAACCGCTCTTCTGATAGAGCAGGTATCCCCAGCACTAAGTCAAGAGAAATATTCTCTTGTCATAAGGGTTGTGCATTGTCAATTACTACGTGTCGAAGAGGTCTTTGTTGTACAAATATTTCTTGTATGCTTTTTTCGGCTTCATAACTTATCCTCAGCATTTTTTATGTGATTAGTCCCAGAGTATATTTTACATACATCATTTCCAATTCCTTTTCTTCCTTTTTTTAAGACAGGGTTCCACTTTCGCCCTTGGTAGAGTGCTGTGGCCTCATAGCTCACAGCAACCCTAAACTCCTGTGCTCAAGTGATCCTCTTGCCTCAACCTACTGAGTAGCTGGGACTACAAGTGCCTGCCACAACACCTGGCTATTTTTAGAGATGGGGGTCTCGCTCTTGCTCAGTCTGGTCTTGAACTCCTGAGCTCAAGCAATCCACTTGCCTCAGCCTCTCAGAGTGCTTGGGATTACAGGTGTGAGCCACCATGCCTGGCCTCCTTTACTCTTTCATCAGTGTTCTAACTTTTCAGTTGGTCTCTGGACTGTCTGATTGTTGTTGTTCTTCTTTTTTTTTTTTTTTTGCAGTTTTTGGCCGGGGCTGGGTTTGAACCCACCACCTCCAGCATATGAGGCCAGTGCTCTACTCCTTTGAGCCATAGGCACAGCTGCCTATCTGATTGCTCTGATCCATTAGCTTGAATTACATGATATTTTTTAGGGTTCACTTAAACAGTTAAGCCATTTAAGCTTCTTATAAGTTTTGATTATGTAAACTAGCACACAATCACTGTATGGTAGCATATTGCCTGACTATAGTTGTCAAGATAGATAGCTGGGCTCAGCACCCATAGCACAGTGGTTATGGCATCAGCCACATGCACCCAGGCTAGCAGGTTTGAGCCAGCCCTGGCCAGCTAGACAACAATGACAACTGTAACAAAAAAATAGCAAGATGTTGTGGCAGGTGCCTGTAGTCCCAGTTACTTGGGAGGCTGAGGCAGGAGAATGTCTTAGGCCTAGAGTTTGAGGTTGCTGTGAGCTGTGACACCACAGCACTCTACCAAGGGTGACATAGTGAGACTCTGTCTCAAAAAAATAAATAAATAAAGATAGATAGATAGATGTATTTATTGCATTTCATTTGGTTTTGGTCATACTCAAGTTCCAGAGTTTCTAGTAGAGACTGTGAACCTACACAAGGTAAGGCTCACAGTCTCTACTAGATGGGAAAAAAGGCTTTGAGTCACAGGTAATACTTAGAGTCTCCTTATTCATAATCCTTCACTTCTTACTGGTTGCCATCTCTTGTCAACTCCCTCACTTCTCTGCCCTACTCTGTCCCTGCCCCTTGGGTGGGCATGCACCCTCTCCGTTCCTGGACCACAGCTACTGCTCTGAGGAACTTGACCATAGAAAGCCTTCAGTAAATACTGAATGGATGGATGGGTGGATATAAAGAAAGGAAGGAGAGAAAGAAGGAGGGGAGAGGAAAAATAGAAACAGTGAAAGAAGAAAAGAAAGAAGGGAATAGTTCTTTTTTATATCATGTGGACAGAATATTTGCAAATCAGAAATGACCAGCCTGTGAAGCATTTAATTTCGCAGGTACCTAGCTGGGAGAATGGGCCGAAGAAATAAATTCTCCCTTCCCCCGAGGTTCCACTATCCGTGTAGATAGTCAGCAGTTGATGGTTCACAATACCTTGCATCCCACCAACAACAGGTAGAGAAACAAATTGATTTCTTATCTGCCCCTCCGGGAAGGTGGTCAGGCATCAGCTCCTTTTTACAACAGACTCTAGCCCCCCACACAAGAATCTCTAGGTAATAACACTCACCACCTTTAGTAACAATTGCCTGACCTTCTGCTCTTTTATATTAGAAAGCTCCACCACAAGGGCTTCTCTGAGATACGTAAGTCCTTCTCATTTGCCTGCGAGTCTGATGGCCCTGGAAGGCCATGCTGGTCAAAAGAGAGGCAACCTGGGCTACAAAGTGATAAAATAACTAAAGTAACAAGCTGTAAGACAGAAACAGTCTTCAAACCTCACTCTCAGTTTTCAGTAGAACTCATTGATCACAGTTCTGTCAACTAAGAATTTTTTTCCCCAAACTTCTCCTATTTATTCCAGTGGTGTGATACTAGAACTTGGTTGTGTTTATACAGGTGAATGTTTTTTGGCCTTACTTCATGTGGGAGTAAGCCTCATAAAATGAATTCAAGTGCGTGTGTGGGGGGAGTTATTAGCTGCTGATAACTGCCTTGCTGACTTTCTGGTTGCTGGAGCTCTATCTACACTGTGGTCTAAATATGGACTATTTCCTTCTTCCTAGGTGTAACACAGTTGAAATAGGCTGTATTTGGCTTTTTGCATCACAGGAAACCTCGAGCTTAAACGAGCTAACAAGGTAAAGAGCCAATCATTCATGGCCAAAAGCTTAGCATGCTTTCCCTGAAGACAGAGAAACGCCCTCCTACGCCTTAACCAAAGCATGGAGTGAATGTCCACTGCACGGGAGGCTACTCCCCAGACTCAAACGGTTCCTACAGTCTAAAGGTTATAAAAGTGTTAGCCAAGATAGTACGGCCAAAAGAAAGAATGAAAAACTGGTACAGTAGGCTTTATCAGGCAGAGACAATGTCTTTTTAAAACATGTTTATTAGGTGTTCAGTACTGTCCAAATGTGGGTGCCTAATTAATACACTTTGCTGATAAATGGAAAAGCAGTCCAACATTGTACACACTACTTGAGAATCCAGGAGGACCTGTGACTCAAGGTGTAAAGGTGGTAACAAGTCAACAAGTCTTGTATGTGCTTATGAAAAAAAAAATCAGGTTACATTTTTCAATAGCCAATTATGTTAGTGGCATTGTGCTACCAAAATAATCAGAAAACAAGAGTCAAAGCTATACAGCCAAATTGATTTCACATTAAATATCTTTTTTTTTTTGAGACTGAGTCTCACTTTGTCGCCCTTGGTAGAGTGCCATGGTGTCACAGCTCACAGCAACCTCAAACTCGGGCTCAAGCGATTCTCTTGCCTCAGCCTCCCAAGCAGCTGGGACTACAGGCGCCCGCCACAACACCCAGCTATTTTTTGTTGCAGTTGTCATTGTTTTTAGCTGGCCTCAGCTGGATTTAAACCCACCACTCTCGGTGTATGTGGCTGGCACCGTAACCACTGTGCTATGGGTGCCGAGCCACAGTTAAATATCTTTAATAAAGCAAAACAGAGTATGTTCTTTGCAGGGGGATACACGTATCTTGCTATTCCAATCCTTTAAAAAAATGATATTACAAAACACCTTTCAAAAATTGAAAATTGAAGCATGAGTGAGAAGAGAGCCACATACAAGTATTTGGATCGTCTACCAAATTGAGCTGGTACCCAAAACTCCCATAGATTAACCGCCTGTTTTTTTTGGTGGTGATTGTTTGTTTGTTTCATTGAGACAGAGTCTCACTTTGTTGCCCTCGGTAGAGTGTTGTGACATCACAGCTCACAGCAACCTCAAACTCTTGGGCTCAAGTGATACTCTAGCCTCAGCCTCCCCAGTAGCTAGGACTACAGGTGCCTGCCACAACGCCCGGCTATTTTTTTGTTTTAGCAGGCCTGGGCTGGGTTCAAACCCACCAGTCCTAGAGCATGTGGGCGGCGCCCTAACCACTGAGCTATGAGTACCACCCAAACCTCCTGTTTTGATCAGAAGTTGCCAACAGAGAAATGAGGTACTTAGTGCTTAAAATTGCATCTTCTATTTGCATCCACCATAGATCAGTAGAGAGCCGCGCTCTCAGCCTGCACCTGCACTGCTTCTAGAGGAAGGAATCTTGGTCAGATTTAGGGTCATTAGTGTCAGCTAACCATGCTCTCTCCACTAGTCCTACTGTGTTGCAGGAATGTGGAGACAGAGAGCCAGGCAGTTGCCATCAGCGACACCTTTACATGCCTTAGTCCTCAGTGCCACCGAGAGCTGTACAGAGTAATGGCTGTCATTGGATTGCATTATAAGAGAAAACTCAGAAAGTTACTTGAAAACGTAACTGTAACTTCAGTTCTCCAAATAGATATGTCAATCTTTTTGTTTTATTTCTTTTTAATGGACAATTTCAAGAAATACATAAGATGTTACAGACATGTTTGAAGTTCCCTCCAATTTTATTACCTTCCTTTGCCCTGAATGTGGTGTTTATTAATCCCATGTTTTTTATACTTTCTCTACCTATGAAATTGTCCATAGTCAATAATTTGTACTGTTTTGTGTGTCCTAAACTTTATATAAGTGATATCACAGTGAAATGGCACGCTTCATTCCATATCCTGCTCTTCTTGTACAAGTTAAACATGTTGGAAGTGTAGTTCTTATCATTAATTTTCACTGCTTTATAATCTTCCACTGAATGAATCAGTCAACTCTCCATTCTTAAGGGACATTTTAATAGTTTGGCATTTTTAGCTATCATCCTCATGGCTGCTATGAAACTTTTTTGACATGTCTCTTTATGCATATGTGGAAGAGCTTCTGGAGAATGCATGTCCATAGTGACCTTGCTTGGTAATCTTGACTTTTATGATACTGCCAAACTGAACCAATTTATGCTAAAATCATCAGTAACTGAGAGTTTCTGTTGCTTAACATCTGTGACATTACAATGTTATTGGCCTTTTCAAGTTTTCCAATCGTGAAACAATTTCTTGCTGGGTTTTTTTTTTTTTTTTTTTTTTTTTGGCCAGGGCTGGGTTTGAACCCACCACCTCTGGCATATGGGGCTGGTGCCCTACACCTTTGAGCCATAGGCGCCGCCTGGATTTAGTGGTGTGTTTTTTTTTTTCCCCCCGCCAGAGCTGGGTTTGAACTTGCCACCTCTGGCATATGGGGCCAGCGCCCTACTCCTTTGAGCCACAGTCGCTCCCCTTTTTGCTGTTTTAATTAGTGTTTTCCCTGATTACCAGTGAGGTTGAGCATTTCTCACTATTAGCCATTAACTTTCCTCTTCTGGGAATTGCCAAATTCTATGTTGGTTCATTTTATATCATTACAATGTATCGTTTGCCTTTGTTTCATTGATTTGTAGTGTCAAAATTCCTGAAAACTAACCTTTGTCTCTCTTTCAGTTGTAAAAGTCCTCCAAATCTGTGTCTTGTCTTGGTTCTCTTATTTTCTACTGCACAGAAGTTTTGTTTGTTCGCACCCTTGCTTGTTTTTAATGTAGTGAGATTCTGCTATCTTTTCCTACATAGTCTGAACTTGATGTGTCCCATTTAATCCTTCCCTGGACCAAGCTCATAAAGGCCTTAGGAGACCATCTAAAAGTTTTGAAGTTTTGCTTTTCACATTTAAATCTCTAATTCACCTATAATTTTTTTTTTGGTTTGGTAGGAGATAAATATCAAATTTTTATGTGTGTAACCATATTCCAAACACCACTTATGGAACAGTTCCTCTCCCAATAATCTACCAGGTAATAAGCTCCCACATCTACACAGGTCCTGTTCCATTCTCTATTTGTCCCAACAATGACAGTACATTGTTGTATTACTACCATGTTACAGGCTGGCTAGATATTTGGTAGGGAAAACCCTTATTATCCAGTAGGTCACTCATTTTATTTTTTAAAAATATGTCATTCATGGACCACTGATCTTCCATGTAAGTTTGAGAATAAAGTTGTTGAGACACAGTACCACAAACAACGGTATTGGCAATTTGATCTGGGTTGGATTAAATGCATAGATTTGAGGAGAATTGATAACTTTATAAAATAGAGCCCTTGCATCCATGAACATGATACATACCCCATTCATTTAAACACTTTCTTAATGATTTCCAATAAAGTTTTATACTTTCTTCCGTAAAGCTCTTGCACATCTTATTTTTTACTCCCTATAAGTAGTATCTTTTGTGAAATTAATAAAGTTCTTCCTTTGTTGGTGGGGACAGAAATAAAATTAATTATTGTATGAACTTTTCCCAGCTGTCCTCTCCTAAAAATGTGAGTAGCTTGTCTGTGAGTTCTCTTGAAATTTTCTTGTACAGAATAATACTGTCTTAATATCAAGTGTCCTTGTTTTACTGAGCTGGCTAAAACCTGATAAAGTAAATATTTAATAGAAGAGTTAGTAGCCAGAAAACTTGTTCTATTTGTGACTGTAAGAAGAGAACATTTGAGAATTTTGGAACAATCCAAATATTACCAAGTATCATGACTATTGTTTTCTCTCCTACTTAATGTTTCTCAATGTATGGGGCGTTTGTTCAGAGGCCAACAGCTGCCATAGTCATCTCTAAAATCACTATACATCAATTGCTATTTCAGTTTTTCAGTAAGCCTACTGCTGGGCTGCTCCACACAAAGAGCAAACAAAAAATTATACATCTTGTTAATTTTTAACAAAGTTTGTCAGTTTCTCATTATCCACAAATGCCACACTAAGTAGAATGAATGAATACATAGTTATAAAAAGCAGGCCAAAGCCAAGAGTCCAAAAACAAAGGGGAAAAATTCAACTCTAAAAGGCAATTCTACATTCAAGTTCTAAACTGATTCCCTTTGAGGACGTTAAGATTTATTTGTTTAAAAAATTAAAAGGAGTCCATTGTTAGCATGAGGAAGTTGGCTATTAGTGGCTGTAAGAAATTGCAGTAACCACTCAGTTCAAAAAAGATACTTATACCATCTAAGAACGTCATATTTTGCCTCTGTAAAGCAAGAAGTGAAGCACAGAGTTTTTAACCCCCACCCTACCCCCAATTCCTATTCAAAGATTAGGTTACAATTTAAAACATATTTTTAAACCTACACATTAAAAACGGATCTCAAGTGTGTGACATTTTAAAAGCATTTTATTACAACATTCAGAACTTGGAAAATTAAAGTACAATATTTTTCAAACACATTTTTATGGTTTCAGAATGATTTACTGTAGGACTTCTTTAAACGGACTTCCCTCTTATTTACTGTGTTTAATCTTTAGCGAAAATAAATGAAATTAGCCTGACACAGTGGCTCATGCCTGTAATCCCAGCACTCTGGGAGGGAGAGGCGGGTGGATTGCCTGAGCTCACGAGACCAGCCTGAGCAAAAGGCGAGAGCCTGATCCCCCACAACCCGTCTCTACGAAAAATAGAAAAACTGAGGCAAGAGGACTGCTTGAGCCCAAAAGCTGGAAGTTGCTGTGAGCTATGACTCCATAGCACTCTACCCAGAGCGACAGCTTGAGACTCTGTCTCAAAAAATAAATACATATATACATACATAAATAAAATGAAATTAAACATCAGTCACTGGCACCTGCAAGTTAGAAAAAATAAAAAGTTGCTTTGACATGGTAGGGCAAATAATTCCTTTACAGAGTTGTAACACACAGAGGACTTTTCAGGTTCTCATTTGCTAACTCAACAATTCAGCAAAGCAGAAGCCACAAACTGCTGAATCTGAGCGAAGCCTCTACACGTGCTTAGAAGCTATTTATTTGTTGTGCTGTTGGCTAGTTCAGATACAACAGGCAAAACCAGGAGGACACCGCCGCTCCCCCACACTCCCCCGCAGAGGTCCAGCAGTCCAGAAGCCAAGAAGCTCTCGCCGCTTTAAGCCCAAGGGCCCGCCCAGGAGGCGGGGCCAGCGCGGTGTCTGCCGGGAGTTGTAGTTTCGGGACAGGCCAGACGATTCTTGACACGTTTCCTTGGGTTCGCATCACCGCTTGGCAGCCATGGCCTCTGAAGCTGCTGTGGATTGCGCACCGGGTGCAACTAGGGATAAAAAGAGAGAATCTTTAATCTGCGAGTCCGAGCGCCGCTGATGAGAGCTGGAAACGGTTTGGCGGCAGAGCAAGCGGTGCGCATGCGCGGCGCCAGGGTGGGCGCCGGCTTCGCCCCGCCTCTCTGGGCGCGCAGGCGGGGGACGTAAGTGGGGTCCAAGCTGCACGTTAGTGACAACTACTGTTTGCAGGCTGAGGTAGTTAGAAGGATTTAAGGGTGGAGTGAAGTGGAGTGGGGAGGGTATATCGATAATTAGGGGTTTTATCTCGATGCTCCATCCTGCCTTTTGGAACCCTTCTGCCAGCTACCCTTTTCCAAGGTGTAGAATTGCAGCTCCCTACCCCCACCCCATGACCCCGCCATGGGAAGCCTTTCCCGGTTGTGAAATCCGCTAGACTCTAGAGCAGCGGTTCTCAACCTGTGGGTCGCGACCCCTTTTTAACAATGAAAATACATTGTGGCATTGGGATGGTTGAGAATCACTGCTAGAGCTTCTCAGCCAAAGCCTTTTAGCCCGCTTGGAATTTAAGCTTTCCTCTCCTTGCCAAATCCAGGTCATGCGAAGCAATAAAAAGCTTGAGGCACAGGCCCTGCAAAGCAGTTCCCTTGCTAGTTCTAGTGTTATTCTGCCTTCCTCTTTCCCTGTAAAGCCAGGACCAGCTAGGGGATAGAGGAGATAGATCAATCAATTGATTATATGTCCTTAAGTTTGCAGAGGGCTTTCACAGCTTCCTTTGGCAGCATTACACAAAAGACAAGCGAGAACATGGGGATGTAGTCAGTGGCAGATCCCCAGGACAGAAACCTACAGGAATTTTAAGTCTATTGCTTTTCTCATCACGTTAGGGATGTCTCAGAAAGAGCTAAAGGAGGTGACCAGCCCCACTTGGTGCGCAGCCAGTCTGACGTTAGTGAGCTGTTGACCTTCCATGAGTGACCCTTCCAATAAGCCCGGTGCCCAACGAAATGTTTAAGATCAAACACGCACTGTGTGCTGAACCCTGGACATAACATACTACAGATCTTAGCTTAAAAGATGCCCTTCCCCCAAAGAGCCCAGACTGTACTGTAAAGTACCCTGAATTTCCCAAAGGAAATTAGTCACACTTTGTTGTGTGATTGTTTTTTTAAGAGACTGCAGCACTGTTTTTTTCCACCACTGTAGTGGTGCTAACCTGTGGTAGCCTCTTAATAAAAGTCGAATGAACATACAAATGAAGAAGTGCCTGAATCCAGTCTCTGCCCTTCATGTTTGTGCCCGAAGTCTGTTGGGAGAAGTAGAGATAAAAAGCGAGGTACATTGGGATGCTCCCACTTAATGGGCACAATCTAGGGATATATGACACATCTTTTGCATGCGGGACACACTACAAGAGGGACTCCACCTAACAAAATATTGTGATCTGGTTGTTTGTACCCTCACATTGACCTGAAATTTAAAACAAAAAAGAGGTACAAGTTTATACAAAGCCTGGGAACAGGAGGGAATAGGCATATAGCTGGAGAGGCCCCAGAAGCCTGCATGCAGAAGGCAGTCTCTGCTAAGGGGAAGACTGCTAAGCTTTAGAATTGTCCCTCTTGTATTAACAGATGAGAAATTATCATATCAAAGCTTCCACATGAACTTTGCCTGAAAGAGAAAGGGACTGTGATTACTTAAGAGCAGGCACACAGATGCTACCGCTCTAGGTGGTCATCTGGAGGAGCGGCACTTTCCAGGGACTCTAGCTTCAAGTATCTTTGGAATGCTCTTTGTGGAAATGCCTTTTGAGCTTACAGCACATTTTTTTAGACCTCCTCAGCACTGGAACATCTCGTTCCTTCAGGGATTTGATAGCTGGGAACAGCCAGGAGTCGTTTGGATGCAGGTCTGGAGGACAGGGAAGATGACTGGGCTGCATAGTAGCTGCTGCTAAAATCTGGGAGATGTTTGCTTGGTAACATGGGGCAGGAGTTCTCATCCTGGGGAGTGTGAAAGTTGTGAGTGTACATGTTCTTTCCTGAGAGATCATGTCTTTAGCTTTTATCAGATTCCCCAAGGACTTTGTGATTCAAAGGATTAACAACCACTACTATAGACTTGGGAGTCTGCAGCTTGTAAACTGGCTCTGAAGAAAAATCATTCATTTTGAGAGCAGAGGACACGGTCCAGCTTCTCCTGTAATTTGATATGTGATCTCAATGGGCTCCGAAGCTCCCAAAGTTTTTGTGTCCCCACATACAAAGTGGAGGGTAGAACTGGATGGGTGACGTTTATGGTCCTGACTGTGACTCCATGCAATTCCAACTGAGGAATTTCAGAAAAGTCCTTTTCAAATAGCAGAATCTGGCTTGGCGCCCGTAGCACAGTGGTTACAGCGCCAGCCACGTACACCGAAGGTGGCAGGTTCGGACCTAGCCTGGGCCAGCTAAACAACAATGACAACAGCAACAATAACAACAAAAAAAAGCTGGGCATTGTGGTGGGAACTTGTAGTCCCAGCTACTTGGGAGGCTGAGGCAAGAGAATCGCTTGAGCCCAAGAGTTTGAGGGTGCTGTAAGCTGGGACGTCACGGCACACTGAGGGAGACCTAGTGAGACTCTGTCTCAAAATAGAAGAATAGCAGAATCCCTGGTCTAGGTGTGTAAGGCAAACTTCCCAGGTAACACAAATGCCAGCCCTCTTTTGGATGTGTCTGCACATGCTTGTTCAAAGAAGTCAGCTTTCTGATAGCAGACTCAGGAATCTGGTGACATCCAACAGGCTAGGTCAGAGAGGGAAGGCAGAGGCTCAGAAATGAGAAAGATTTGCTTAGACTAGTACAAAGGGTTGGGGAAGTTCTTGTGGAGAAGAGGGAGCCTAGAAGGGAAGAGCATGCTGAAGTATCATACTGCCAGGGCAGGGACCAGCCAGACAGGCAGTAGAGTAGGCCACAAACAAGGATTCTGCCTTAGGAGTCAAGGTTCTGGTAGAGAATTCAATCTCCAAAAAGGCCAATGGGCGTAAGCAAAATTCAAGCAAGAGAATTGTTCGTCTGAGACTAAATCTAAGCAGCAAGAGTTCCATTCTAAGGACTGGGATGCAGGATGACCTGAGTCTAGGACCAAAGCTGCGGTCCTCAGGATTGGTCCCAGAACCTGCAGCTAAAGAGTGTGACTTCAGCTGTGGGTGCAAGAGACTCTGAGGGCCATCTGGAGTCAGGGAAAAGCTGAGGGCCAGTCATTGAGAGTTACCATTCTTTCTTTCCTTCCTCCCTTCCTTTCCTTCATTTTTTCTCCCTCCTTTCCTTCCTCCCTTCCTGCATTCATGTTCCACAAGAGAAGAGAATTTCCCCATCTCTTCCCTAAAAGGCAGAAGGGTGGAGGAATTTCGCACCTGAAGGTAAGGAAAAACTGGCCCCCTGGTGAATCTGCCCTGCCTCTTTGCTCTCTGTGTCCTCTATGGGACCAGCCTGTCCATAGGTCCCTTGTTGGTCTGCCCTGTGGTGAGCATGGCCAAGCAGGTTTCGCCATGCACTAGGAAGACAGTGGTTTTTAGGGTAAGCAAAGATCAGGAAAGATGTTTCAGAAAACCTACTTGGCTACAAGTCAAGCCGTGCTGTTCAGGTCATCTTCATCCATAAAAACAGCTGGTATTTAGATCTCTATTGCTCTGCCGCCTGGTCTCATTTCTCTGTTGGTTCCAAAGTCAGGAATATTCCCTTTTGGTTTCCCTAGCCCCCAAACCAGGGCAGAAGGACTTGGTGCAGTGCAAGTCAGGCTGGCAAGAGGAGGTGGGCCTGGTGGTCACATCTGCATTGGAAGCTGCCGCCCTTTTTGGACAGGACCCTCAAGTCATGTAGTAGCCATTATTGATCCAGAGGCCTTAAAAACAAGTATGGTCTTGTAACTTCATCAAACTCTGAATACTCAAGATTTCCTTTGAAGAAGAGAAAGATGAAGGATAACTCTGCTGTGCTAATTTGTCTGATGGGCAGGGCTAGACACACAGCCTTCACTGACATTAGAGACCCAGGACATTAGAGCTGCTTCCCTAACTCTCAGATACTCCCTGATTATCTGTATGTGGGCTTTTGCCTCTTTGTTTTGGCTCAAGCTGCTTACTCTTTATGAAATTTCTTCCCTCCATTATTTGCACCTACACATCCAAGAAGAGGGACCCTCTCCCCAAGAAATGCTATTTCTTCTCAATTGAATGTTTTTGTCTTCTTGTTTCCAAACAAGTTCTACACATCCCTTAAGACTCTGGGCCACCTGCTCCACTGAGAACCTTTCCCCATGCTCCCGCCACATCCCCTGCACTCGCTGGTTCACCTGCCATCGTTGTACCTCTGCAGTTCATTCTTTCAGCTGCATAGAATCCTCCACCTTCTACTCCTGCTTCCTGTTCTGCCTCAGATACCCTTACACCCACCTGTCTGCAGTTACACCTTCACCCTGCAATACCCACTCCACTGTGTTCCCCTCTGAAGCCTTTCTTGACCCCAGAAAGAGTTCACCACCCCTTCTCTCTTTCCCCTGTGACTTTGCAATTTTTTAACATGGCTGTCATGGCACCTAATATACTACTATATATCCAGTTTTTTTGTTTATACACCTATCTCCTGAACTAGACTATAGGTGTTTCTTTGTTTCAATCACAGATACTTTTATTCTTTTCACTCTTGAGCTTGGGACTTAATAGACAATCAGTGTTGAAGTTAATAAATAAATGAATCATATAGTTTATTTACATGTGTGTCCCACCCACTTTATTTTTAAGTCATTGAAATTAGGAGTATTGGCTCTTTTTTTTTTTTTTTTTTTGAGACAGAGCCTCAAGCTATCGCCCTGCGTAAGTGCTGTCCTATCATAGCTCACAGCAACCTCCAGTTCCTGGGCTTAAGGGATTCTCTTGCCTCAGCCTCCCAAATAACTGGGACTACAGGCGCCCACCACAACGCCCAGCTATTTTTTGGTCGTAGTTCTTATTGTTTGGCAGGCCCAGGCTGGATTCGAACCCACCAGCTCTGGTGTATATGGCTGGCGCCTTAGCCCCTTGAGCTACAGTGCCACCCTATTGGCTCATTTTTTATATTATTCTCAATAGCTAGCATAGTGCCCGGTATATAGCAGGTGCCCAATAAATATTTTTCTTTGTATGAATGCATACATGAGTGAATAAAGCATTTTGTTTATCTTCAACCTGATAGAATCTTTCCCTCCTTTGAAACCTTGTTCACCTTCCTTGTGTTTGTTCATGGCATTTTCTTTAGCCTGTGCTTATCTCATCGTCTGATCCTTCCCACTCAATGGCTGGCTCCTGAGGATGCAGTTGGGCCTTACTTCCATTGGTGTCCCCCCCCCCAGGGTTTCGCACAGTGTTGGATATCAGGTGCTCAAAGGTGAACTTTTTCTGAGAAAAGTGTAAGTATCTGTCATTTGGAGCCCCTATTCTAGCAGTGAGATGCCCAAGTACACGAGCCACACATACTGAATCTCTCTCTCTCTTTTTTTTTAGAGACAGAGTCTCATTTTGTCACCCCTAGTAGAGTGTTGTGGCATCACATCTCATAGCAACCTCTAGCTCTTGGGCTTAGGCAATTCTCTTGCCTCAGCCTCCCAACTAGCTGGGACTGCAGGCGCCTGCCACAATGCCTGGCTGGTTTGTTTTTTTTTTTTTTTTTTGGCAGTTTTTGGCCAGGGCTGGGTTTGAACCATCCACCTCTGGGCATATAGGGCCGGAGCCCTACTCCTTTGAGCCACAGGCACTACCCCGGGCTATATTTTTGTTGCAGTTTGGCCGGGTCTGGGTTTGAACCCACCACCCCCAGTATATGGGACTGATGCCCTACTCACTGAGCAACAGGCGCCACCCCATACTGAATCCTGAATCTCTTCACACACCACTTTGCCTCGTGCAGGCTTACTGTTGCCAGCTGCTGCGTGGTAGGAAGGCAGGTCGAAAAGACGACATTATTTCATATTTGTGTGAGCTGCAGTGCTCTGTTCTAGTCGATGCTCAGTTAATATAATTTTCTAATTAATAAAGTATATAAACCCAATCAAGAATGGCTGAGCTCAGAGATAGAAAAGGACAGCAGAAAGATGAAAATCACATCAGTCCAGGAGAAGAAATGGAAAAGCAGCTCAGTACATTGCCCTGCAGGGTAGCAGCTTAAAAAGAATTAAAAACATGTTTCCCTCCAGAAAAGACTGAGTGCAGAGATATGCCTTTCAACTTCAAAATGTTCAGGTCTGACTAGGCCATAGTGTAAATCAGGAAGAGCTATTAGACTCTCCTAACAGTTCTGGGGCTTTTTTATCTTTTTGCTTTTTGCCTGGGCAACCATTCACTGTACCTCCTTCTCCTCTTTTTGTTTTCCTTTTTTTTCCTTTTATTTAGCACATTTTTACTGAGCCAGGTACTCATTTTTCTTTTTCTTCTTCTTTTTTTTGAGACAGCATCTCACTGTGTTGCCCTTGGTAGAGTGCTGTGGTGTCACAGGTCACAGCAACCTCCAACTCCTGGGCTTAAGCGATTCTCTTGCCTCAGCTTCCAAGTAGCTGGGATTACAGGCACCCGCCATAATGCCTGGCTGATTTTTTTTGTTTGTTTTGTTTTTGTTGCAGTTGTCATTGTTGTTTAGCTGGCCAGGGCTGGGCTCAAACCCGCCACCCTCGGTGTGTGTGGCTGGCACCATAACCACTGTGCTATGGGTGCCAAGCCCAAGTACTTATTTTTCTAAGTGCTTTGTACTTATAATTTCTCTTAACCTCATGACAACTCTGTGATGTAAGCATTAGTATCTTCACTTTTAATGTGACACAACTAGGGCACAGATTCAAGAAGCTGCCTAACATTCATAGCCAGTTAAGTGCTGGGATTGTATTTGAACTTAAGTCTTACGAACTTAAAAGCTTGAATGTTGTTGCTTAATTTTTTTTTTTATTTTTATTTATTTATTTATTTATTTAAGACAGAGCCTCAAGCTGTCCCCCTGGGTAGAGTGCCATGGCATCACAGCTCACAGCAACTTCTAACTCCTGGGCTCAAGCGAGTCTCCTGCCTCAGCCTCCCAAGTAGCTGACACCACAGGCGCCCACCACAATGCCCAGCTATTTTTTGGTTGCTGCCATCATTGTTGTTTGGCAGGCCGGGCTGGATTCGAACCCGCCACCTTAGGTGTATGTGGCTGGCGCCTTAGCCGCTTGAGCCACAGGCACTAAGCCTATTGTTGCTTAATTTCTGCATGATAATGCCACAGTGTACAGATCAATGGTTCTTCCCTCACACAGTATACAGTTGAGAAGACAGAGAAGTTGGTCAGAGGCTAGCAAAGGATAGCCCAGAAACACAGAGAAGGTCACCTCTGTCAGAGGATAGGAGGATAGGCAATGGCTTCCCCAGAAGGGACTCGCTCAGATGGAGATCTGAGGATAAATGGGGTTTGCTGGCTCCAGGTGGGAGCATCATCTGGACAGATGTGTAGTAAGTGTAAAGGCCTCAGGGGTGGGAAGTAGCCCAACACATAAGTATTTCTTTGGGTAAAAATTTTAGTCATTCTGTTTTCAAATCTTTTATTTTTCTTTTTTGATAGATCATAGTAACTGTCTTTGCTTTTATCCAAAACTGCTGAAATATAGGAGCGTGTGGTCATTGAAATGAACTAGGGTTTTTATGTTGGTTTCAAGTGCTCACTGTGCCCTGATGTCCAAATAACAAGCAGCCAGTGCCATGTGCCCTGCTGTTCTACTGAATGCAGATAGCCAGGATCCTTTAGGGACACAAAGAGTCCAAAATTCAAAGGTTCAGATTATGCTTTTTAGAAATGGAGTTATTAGCAGGGCTCAGTAGCTCATGCCTGTAATCCCAGCACTTGGGAGGCTGAGGCAGGTGGATTGCCTGAGCTCATGAGTTCAAGAGCAGCCTGAGCAAGAGCGAGACCCCATCTCTAAAAAATAGCTGGGCACTGTGTCGGATGCCTGTAGTCCCAGCTACTTGGGAGGCTGAGGCAAGAGAATCACTTAAGCCCAAGAGTTTTGAGGTTCCTGTGAGCTGTGACACCACAGCACTCTACCAAGGGTGACAATGTGAGACTGTCTCAAAAAAATGGAGTTATGGCTCGGCACCTGTGGCTCAAGCAGCTAAGGCACCAGCCACATACACCTGAGCTGGCAGGTTCAAATTCAGCCCAGCCCCGCCAAACAACAATGACGGCTGCAACCAAAAAATAGCTGTGCATTGTGGTGGGCTCCTGTAGTCCCAGCAACTTGGGAGGCTGAGGCAAGAGAATCGCTTGAGCCCAGGAGTTGGAGATTGCTGTGAGCTGTGATGCTACAGCACTCTACCCAGGGTGACAGCTTAAGGCTCTGTCTCAAAAAAAAAAAAAAAAAAGGAGTTATTAATCACTCTGTAAGATAAACACATATATTATTTTATGATATCAGCTTGAAGTCAATTTTAAAAATGCCAGATTTTACTAGCCACTCCCAAACACCCAACGTATATTAAGTCCTAAGGAAGTGGGTCAGTGGGAATCTATTATACTATCTTCTCTAATTTTGTATAAGTCCGAAAATTTCTATAATAGTTTTCTTTTTAATTGTTAATAGACTCTATTTTTTAGAGCAGTCTTAGCCCTGCCAAAATTAAACCGTACAAAGAGTTCTCATGTGTCTCCTGCCCCACATATGCACAGCCTCCCCCACTGTCAGCATCCCAGGACCATAAGAGTTGGATTATTTTTAAGCATAGGTTTTCAACCAGATATAGATTATGGATGCTCTGCCTCCTTAACAAATATATAGTGAGAATTTCACCATTTGTCTGGACTTTAACAGTGAGCAAAACAGATCTGGTCCTTGCTCTTCTGTATTTATAGTCTAGGAGAGAGAGATCCATTTAAGAAATGATTTTACCAAAAACTAGTTATAAACTGTAATAAGGGAAAGGAAGAGATGCTATAAGTATGTAGTGTAGGAAGGAAAGTCTTTCCCAAAGAAAATCAACAGGGAAAGTGAGATCTGAAGGGTGAGTAGGATTAACCAGGCAAGCACTGCAGGGAAAAGAGTTTTAGGCAAACAAAATTAGCACATGCAAAGACTTAAAGCAAAGAGCCTGGCATTTTCTGGGAGCTCCAAGTTAGTGGGCAAGGACAGATAGGTGAGGCTGGAGGGGTCAGGTGAAGACCAGAGCACACAGGTATTGCAAGTACAGGTTCAGGTGTTGTGTTTGTCTTTACCCAGAGTGATGGGAAACAGTGGCTGGGTTTTACGTAGGTGGTGACACAAATGGATTTTGCTTTAAAACAATGGCCTTGACTACATGGGTAAGGACAGAACAGGCATGGAATAAGAGCAGAATGAAGAGACTCATTGGAATAGACCCAGAAATGATGGTAGTGTAATGGTCATAGTAGAGAGGCAGAGAAATGGGTGAGTACCAAAATAATTTATGAGGTGGAATCAACAGAATTCACTGTTTTCTTCAAAAAGCTAGGAGAATACTGGGTTTCTAGGCTTACAAAATTTGAATTGATTATGGTGCATTTACTGAGATAGGAGTAGGGGCAATGGGAAGATCTGGAATTTATCAGGGCTTTGTAGCTAATTTTTCAGTTTCTAACAACAACCGTCCTGTGTGAGGCACCATGCTAGGTAATTCACATTCAGTATCACAGAAGCCCTTGTTCTTACCTGGCAGCAGTAAGAATAATACAGTAGAGCCTGGCAGCAGGGTATATTTACTGTCCTCTGTTATGATTTCAAGTGCACATTGTTTAGTACCTAGGTACAACCTATTGGCATATGGAGATCTGTATCTCTAAGTATTGTTTCCAACTCTCCTCACAATTATTTTTTCATGTGACTCACGGGGCAACTCCCACACCATTTTTTCCCCCTCTGTCCTGTACTTACACCATGGTAACAGGTTTAACAGGTTTATCTAGGCATCTTTCCCCTCCTCCTACACAGTCAGTTTGAAGTGCTCTTGATTAGGTCAGATGACCACTGGACAACCCTGGTGTCATAGCCCACAGCAACCTCAAACTCCTGGGCTCAAGCGATCCTCCTGTGCTAGCTTCCCAGTAGCTAGGACCTACAGGTATCCACCACAACGCTTGGCTAATTTTTCTATTTTTAGTGGACATAGGGTCTCGCTCTTGCTGAGGTTCATCTTGAACCCCTGAGCTCAAGCAATCCACCCACCTCTGCTTTCCAGAGTGCTAGGATTACAGGTGTGAGCCACTGCACCAGTGGAATTCATCTTTGATCTGTTATCCCAAATCCTTCATTCCACTGAACATTATGGTTGTGTTTCTCCCTGACCTCCCCTACTTCCCTAATGTGCTACAGTGATTTATTCACTGTTAAAAAGATCAGTCCCCATGGGG
>CAUYQV010002677.1:0-20718 GCA_963574575.1 Galagoides demidoff | reverse complement strand
AGAGGGAGCAGGGGAGGAGGTGGAACCTGGGATGGTCAGGAGGGAGCAGGGCAGAAGGTGAAACCTGGGATGACAGGAGGTGCCATTCAACAGTGCAAAGAAGACAGGAAAATGAGCAGGATATGAAAAATGGTTCTGAGCTCAATATTGGGAGCAGAGGTTTGGAGCACCTCTGGATGTAACCTTTTGGAAGTTAATACATGTCACTAAAGGTCTGCAGAGGGTTAGAGTTGAAGATAAAGTGTTTAATTAGAACTTAAAAATTGGTGTTATTTAACTATAGAACTGTAAAATGTTTTATTTATTTTGCACTTTTTAGAAACCATGGATTTTACGTAATAATCTAGATTCTAGACTTGGTAATATTGGCCATGCATTCCAAGAAACAATATGTTGGGTTAAGAAGAGGCTGTACCAGTAGATAGGTTTTTGTTTTGTTTTGTTTTTCTTGCCACAGTACCCAAACAACTCACTTCACCTGTTCAGGCTCCCTATGTAGTCTCTACTGGACTTTGAACCCCAGATAGAATGTATAGCGTCAAAGGGTCTCAGGATCAGGCCTTGTGGAACATCAGAGTGCAGGGAAAGATGGGGCGGAGAAAGGAAAAATCCCAGCAAGGACAGTAAGAGGAAGCACTTCTCCCAGAGTTTTTAATTATTCTTCCAATTTCTCTCTGTAAACTTCTTTTTATAACCTTCACACTGATCTTTGATAGCCTGCTTTCTCTGGACTAACCAATCCATTTTGTTTATATTGGAAAAGCTTATCCTAAATACTAGGTCCTGTTTATTCTTATCATGTTTCATGTGGGAATTTCCCTGGGAAATTTTTTTCTAAATACTGAATCCTAGGGGGGCGGAGGGGGGGGCTCAATTAAGAAATCTAGAAAAGGTACATGACACCTGTGGCTCAGTGGGTAGGGTGCCGGCACCATATACTGAGGGTGGTGGGTTCGAACCCAGCTCCAGCCAAACTGTAACAAAAAATAGCCAGGTGTTGTAGCAGGCACCTGTAGTCCCAGCTACTTGGGAGGCTGAGGCAAGAGAATCCCCTAAGCCCGGGAGTTGGAGGTTGCTGCGAGCTGTGACAGCATGGCACTCTACCAAGGGCGATAAAGTGAGACAGAGTTATTTTAAAAAAAAAAAAAGAAATCTAGAAAAGGTATCATAATTCTCCTAACATAATTAAAGTGTTAAAAATCAGAAGAGACATGATGTTAGTTAGAAGAAATTTTCTATAGTCAAATTGGAAATAAGAGCAGTGGCCAGACACATTGGGGCCAAGGTGGGAGGATCACTTTGGCCCAAGAGTTCAAGACCAGCCTAAGCAAACAGAGAAAATTCTTATCTCTACAAAAAAAAGAAAGAAAGGTAGAAAAGTTAGCTGGGTATGTGGCACCTACCTGTTGTCCCAGCTACTTGGGATGCTGCAGCAGGATTGCTTGAGTCCTAGAGTTTGAGGCTGCAGTGAGCTAAGATGCCTGGCAGGCTAGTCTGGGCGACAGAGTAAGACTCTGTCTCAGTAAGAAAAGACAAGAGAGAAAAGAAAGAAGAACTGGAAACATGGCACACGTTGTGGAAGGTTAGGGTACCACTTCTGAGGGATGGGGCAAGGTCATATGGGAGATAAATGTCAGGGTATCACAGTCTTTTGAATATTCATTTAATGTTTGGTCCCACAAAAGACTAGATGCCCACGAAGGCAAGATTTTCTTGTCTTGTG
Source organism: Galagoides demidoff (assembly GCA_963574575.1). NCBI lineage: Eukaryota > Metazoa > Chordata > Mammalia > Primates > Galagidae > Galagoides > Galagoides demidoff. The sequence continues at coordinate 18,995 of CAUYQV010002677.1, read as the reverse complement.
TCTTGTTTACCTGTGGCATCTTGCCTCTTTCACATCTTGGTCTCCCAGTTACTGGAAGAATAACAAATAGCCTTAGTTTAAAACAGTAAGGACAGCAGTTTTTTAGAGTGCATAATGGATGGACAAATGGATGGTTGGATGGAGAGAAGAATTGTTCAAGAAAGTCTTCCCATGTATCAAAGTAAGTTTTACTAGTTATTATTTTCTGTCCATTTGGTTACCATGTAGCCAATTAATTTGCCTTAAGTGGCAATATACACACAGTTTGTGTTGTTCTGGTCATAGAGGGAAATTCAATGTCTTGCTCACTTTGATACTTAGAAACAATTTGTGGGCACTTGGATACTTTAATTATTAGAAATTGGCTGTAATTGCCTTTGTTCAGGTATTACAGAAAGGTACAATTTTGGATAAATCTCCAGATGGAAGTTAAACCATCTTAATATAAAGAGATTCATCTTGTCAAAAATTTCTTTAGAAAGAGAAAGAGATTGTTTTGCTATTGCAAAATGTTTTATTGGAAGACATTTGGAACGGTGTGAAAAATCCCTGGATTATTCAGCACCGCTACCCTCTTGGACATTTTACTTAGCCTGCTTTTTATAGATTCTCAAAGTGAGGCCTATTGAGCTTTCTCCAGAAAAACCTATATTCACTTTAATGCCCAAACATGTAGACCTCACTCTCCTTATCCTTGTGTGACTCCTTCCGCTAAAAAGAAGGAATTTAGGTAGATCGGACCAGGAGAGGGTAAGGATTAAGGATGACTGTCATTTAATTCCTGTCGACCACTTTCTGTATACTTTGCATTATTGTGGGATAGAAGGATATTAGTGAACAAAGTAAGACTCTTTACCCCCAAGAGGCTTCATTCTTGTGTGGTGATTGGAGGGAGGAAAGACATGAAAAACAAGTACAATGTGTGGTAAATGATGAGAAGTTTATGGCAGAGAACAAAGCAGGAGAGACAGGGCTGACAGACTGACATCCTGGTCAAAGATTCGATTGGCCACCATCATAAACTGCATCTAGCTTGTGGATATGTTTTGTTCAGAGCATGCACATTCTTTTTTTTTTTTTGGTTTCAGTTTTTGGCCGTGGCTGGGCTCGAACCTGCCACCCTCAGCATGTGGGGCCAGTGCCCCACTCCTTGAGCCAGAGGCGCCACCCCAGCATGCACATTCTTTATAAATAATTCAAACCTGAATTAGTTCCCAACATTTAGAAGTCTTGATATTTCACATGAAAGTCTGAATTTAATTTCTGAGTTTTACTAAAAAAACAGAAGATGTGGCAGGATTTCAGCATCAGCTTGAGTTTAGTGCTGGCTGCTCCCTTTAAATATGGCATAATAAAGCTAGAGTCTAGTAAAGGGTATCTAAGAATAGTAATACTTATATAGTACAGTGCTTACTGTGTGTCAGGAGTTATCCTAAAATCTTGATATGTATTAGTTTATTTAATATTCGTGACAACCCTCAGAAGCAAGTGTTAAGTTGAGACAGCAGAGAGGTAAGGTTACTTGCCCAGGTTCACACAGCTAATAACTGGTAGAGCCATTCTTTCATCTTGGAAGGTCTGGGTACCACATCTAATTCTAACCATTACGTAAATACCTCTTTCCATTTACCACTTGATGAACTTCATTTATTTATATTTCATGGTCACATTCCAGACATAACTGCCTCAGAATCTAAGCTTGAACTTATGGGTAGACTCTTTTTTTCTTTTGAGACGGACTCTTAACTACGTCACCCTGGGTAGAGTGCTGCTGCATCATAGCTCACAGCAACCTCAAACTCTTGGACTTGAGCAATCCTCATGCCTCAGCCTCCCAAGTAGGTGGGGACTACAGGTACTGGTCATGACGCACGACTAGTTTTTCTATTTTTAGTAGAAACATGGGTCTCACTCTTGCTCTGGCCGGTCTTGAACTCCTGAGCTGCTAGGCCCAGCTGGTACATCTTCTAAATAGATCCTGTTCTGGGACTTAAAGATAGATAAGAGGAAGTAGGGTAGTTGCCATGTCCCACCGCTCTGCGCCCCTGGCTGCATGCAGTGATGCCCTCTATGACTGAATCCCTTTCTTTAGTCCTGGCCCTGCCCTTGTAGGCAACTGTGGTGAGTGCCACAGTTCTTCTGCCTCACCTTTCCTGCTTTGCTCTATGTGACTGCTGGATCTCTTTGTAAATCCTAAGATAAAAACAAAAGGGTCTCCAAAAACTCAATGCATTTTGCTGAGTGAAGTATCTAACATAGGATGAAACATGAGGGCTAGTGATCTTTTCATTACTCTTTGAATTCCTTTTTTTAAAAATTTGATTTGAATTATAAGTTTTCGAGGATAAAACTCTGAAGAGGGTGTGTGTGTATATATATATATATATATATTCCATTTCAAGGAGGTGAATACTTGTCGCCACTTAAGTGGTGGTATTTGACTTCAAAGGATAAAAAGTAATTCATTACCTGAATATTAACAGTGATGAAACTTAGCAACAGTAAATATTTAGAAGTACGTGAGTCTCCATTAACTCATTTGTAGGCTGATTGGAAGGTTTTCACAGCTCAAGAGACTGAAACTTGGCATCTACTCTGCTAGCCTGAGTTCATGTTTTATCTTCTTCTTCCTTTTCAAAAGTTGTTTCTTAGTTATGGTACATCAAACGTAATTTGGATGTAGTTTCAAGATTTTAGGGGCCAATTTTGAATTTTAAAGTATCTTACTAAACAACAGCCCCCAGAGTCAGATATGCATTACAAAATAATATCTTTTTTTTTTTTTTTTTTTGCAGTTTTTGTCTTGGACCAGGTTTGAACCTGCCACTTCCAGTATATGGGGCCGGCGCCCCACTCCTTTGAGCCACAGGTGCCAACCCAAAACAATATCTTTAAAATGCATATCATTTCCAACCTATTTGATCAGTGGATACCACACTTGTCAACATTATGAGCTAAAAAAAGCATTAGGCTTCGTGAAAAGCTAAGCAAGGAAAGGGAAAAGAAAGACATGCCAGCATTATGGTAAGGGGTGCCATTCTTTCTCTGGAGGGCATCTTGGGCAGGGATTCAGAGTGCTGAGCCCAGAACAGGTGAGCTCAGCAATGCCTGTGGGCAGGAGTCAGGGCTTTGTGAGGTTCAAAGGCCATGTGAGCCTCATGTTCCGTGCCAGGCCACACTTGTTACTGAGTTCATCAGCCTTCAAGTACACATGGCAAAACCCTCAGCCAAGTCATTTTTGACCCTCGATCCACATCTCTTTAATATTTCTTAAATAGTTGTGATTTATGTAAGAGCATGGATGGTCCTCGGGGGCTCTGCTGCTCATTAGCTGTGTGACTTTAGACTCACCCCTTCACCTCTCTGGGTTTCCGTTACCTCTTCTATAAATGTGAGGCTGGACTAGATGATTCCTAAGGCATCTGCCAGGTCTCACATTCAGGGAGGCTGCAGAAGTCTGTGGGAAAATAGAATTCCCTTTATAATTTTTTTTTCACAGTCTTGTTTATTACCGTGAGCAAAGAAACTTTGTTGTGCTATGTGCTATGTGCTTCAGATTATGGGGTCCCTTTCTCCATTTCTTCTAAGGACCTGAGCCTAGAAAGGGAGACCTTGTTTTAACACTGTTTTTGGTGGAGTAGCTGGGGTACAACTCTACCTAAAATGGTTTGTTTTGTTCGAATACCTTGGTACAAAATGAGGTGGCCTGATGCTGTACACATGGACCCTCAGTCTGGCCTTGGCTAAATGAAGTTCAGAAGAAGCAACTCTGCAGAACATGCTTTGCGATTCGGCTGATGTAGATGTGCTGTGTGGAGGAGGAGGCTGGGGCTGGAGGCAGAAGCTGGGGTCCTGTTGGCTCTGCCACTCTGGATCAGATTCTTCGTTGTGAGGATAAGGATTGTGGTCAGGATGTAGTGTATGAAGAAAAGCACTTGATAAACTCATTGACTCCTTATTCGGATACAAGGTGCTGTTCTTAAGTTTCAAGATTTCAGCAAAACATGCTTATTGTTGTGGTAGCCAAGGACGAAGTTGTGGAATAATATAAAATGTGTGTTCAATCATGTATATATCTGTAGATTTGTGCCATTGTTTTACCAAGCCTAAGAGTATCTGTTGTGGTTTCATGTTCTGATCCTCTGCCCCTTTGCAGATACCCAACTAAATTTTTACTGCTTGTAAGATTGGTGGTAGATAATCTGGCACAATGACTTTCAAAGTTTTTTTGACCATAACCCACAATACATTTAACATTGTGATTCAGTGCACACTTGCCACATATGTATCTGAAACAAAAGTTTCACGAAACAATACTATGGGTTTTGTAATGATATAACTCTCTTTAATTTTTTTCATCCTCAAATTATCTATTTCATTTCTTTTTTAAATGCTGATCATGACTCATTGAATTGATTTCATGACCCATTAATTGGTCATGAACCTGACCTAGCGCATACTTGATCATTTTCTTTTTCCTTTGGATACCACAGTTTGGACATGAATATTTATGCGTAGTATTAGCGTTTAGCCAGGATCACCTCTCATGCACCTGTAGCCCACATTTATTTCTTAAAAATAAGAGAAAGAATATAGGTGCCACAGACAGAGACCCAGAAATGATTTCTGGTGGGCAGCATACGAGATATGTAACTTTGAGTGAATGACTTGACCTTTCTGTGTCTCAATTTCTTCATTGTAAAAGCTGGGATACCTATCTCACAACACCAAATAAATGTACGTGCAACACTTAACACAAAATGAGAACATATTCAGCACCCACTCGTGGTAACTATTAGTGCTCCTTGAGTCACCGAGTCTCTTTTCTCCTCCCTTCAGGATGGTCTCTTCACCTGTTCTCAGGTTTGTTTCTTGACCCTGGTAGTACTGCAGTAATCTCTTTGCTGGCCTTCTAGTTTTTGTTTTGTTTTTTAATTAAGACAGAATTTCACTTTGTTGCCCTCAGTAGAGTGCTGTAGTGTCACAGCTCACAGCAACCTCAAACTCTTGGGCTTAAGTGATTTTCTTGCCTCAGCCTCCTGAATAGCTGGGATTATAGGTGTCTGCCACAACACCAGCTATTTTTTTGTTTTGTTTTGTTTTGTTTTTTTAGCAGGCCTGGGCTGGGTTTGAACCCACTAGCCCTGGTGCATGTGGCCAGCGCCCTACCCACTGAGGTACAGGCGCCACCAGGCCTTCTGGTTTTGCTACCAGATTAGTTTATCCTGCATAACAAAACTAGACTAAATGCTCATGAACACCATTGTATGTCATTATCTCGCAACCCTGGTTGTATCTGTTGTTATTTTCTAGTTTTCATATAAATCTTATCAGTCCAGGCATCAGCTCCACGTTCATTCTTTCAGGTCACCCCTTCCTGAGGGCTTGCTGTGTGCTGGCACTGTTCAGCTTCTGCAGACAATCAGTCACCCTCCTGGAGCAGTGAGAACAAGGCAATAAACAAGGCAACTATACCTGTATAATGTGTAACCAACACAGTATAATTTCAAGTAATTATTTATAAGTGCTCTGAAGAGTAATAAAGCAGTGTCAGAGAGGGTGAATTGGAGCCTCTCTCTTCCTTAGGTCTTCTGCTTTAGCTAAACTGATGTTGGACGAGCACAGGAGCCATTCCTGCCCCCTGATATGCTCCTCCACCCTTTCTTTGGAGGGTCCTGCCCACCCTCAAGCCCTGTTCAGATCCTTCCTGCTCTCCAAATCTGCAGCCTTTTCAGCCTCGGAGTCATTTCTACCTCCTCATGCGGCATTTTCTGTCTCATTTTCTGTTCATTCTGCTTTGTATCCTTAGCCCTCTTTTTATGTGTTTTATCTCACCAGCTGGATTGTGAGGAAGCACAGCATGTTCTTCCTTGCAACTCTCGTGGTCCTGTCAGGCTACCCTGGGCATGGTAGTGATCAGGAAAATGCACCGTGTGTGTGTGTGTCTGTGTGTGTGTGGTGTGTGCGCGCGCACGCGCGCATATGCACTATAAACTATACGGATTCTGTGAACTGTGTATAGCTATAAGGAATATATGTGTATATATCTTAACCATTAGATTAATAAAATAGTAGTAAAAATGATAACATCTAATGTTGGTAAAAGTGTGAGGAAATGGGTGTTTTCATACCCAGGCAACTGGACAGTTTCTATCAAAATGCATGCTCTATGGTTTAATAATCACACAGACAGTTCTCTTTCCTAAAGAAATATAATGGGCCCTCCATATCTCTAAGTTCTGTATCTGTGGATTCAGCAACTGTGGATCAAAAAATTGGGGGAAAAAATTGTGTCTGTATTGAGCATGTACAGATTTTGTTTTCTTGTCATTATTCCCCAAACCATACAGTGTAACACCTATTTACATAGCATTTACATTGTATTAGGCATTTTAAGTAATCCAGAGATGGTTTAAAGTATATGGAAGGATGTGTATAGGTTCTGTGCAAATACTATACTACGTTCTATCAGATACTCGAGCATCACAGATTTTGGTAGTTGTTGAGGTCCTGGAACTAGTCCCCCTACAGATTCTGTGGGACAACTGTATCATAGCATCAAGATGAATGTACAAGGATGACTGTAATCCTTTGCAGTATTTTTGTTTTGTCTGGGCTCATGTGAAGTGATAGGATTAAAAATAAAGTGTACACCTTTCTCTGGATCTAAGTAGTCAAAAAGGGGGGGGGACACTTATCTCCTGCTACAATTTAGCAAATGCTACTGTTCTTGCAAAACTTCTTAACTGTATTATTTTAAGTCAATTAATTCAAATTTAAAAATGATGAAATTACTTGCAGAGATTCTAAACTCTATGACAGCTATATCATAACATCAAGATGAAAGTACAAGGATGACTGTGATCCTTTGCAGTATTTTTGAAGTAATACTTTAGAAACAACTTAAATCTATTAGTATAGATTTTTGTATATAAATCCAGTGAAATACTATACAGTTGTTAAAAAGAATGAATTAAGTTCATATTTACTGATCAGAAAGATGTCTGTGATATATTAAGTGAAAAACAAAACAAAGCTGCAGAACAATATTTATATAAACGGTGGGAACCAGAAGAAGATTAGTGGACAATCTCTTTTTGTGTTACACATTTCTTGTCTGTTCTATTCCATTCTATTTGTTCCAACAAGGAAGAAACGAAAAATAACCAAAGTAAATGTGTGCACACGTGCATATGCTGACTGATAGGAAAGTAAACCAGTTCCATCAAAACATCTGACTACTAAAAACAATAAATAAGGTTCAAGTCTATTTGGGGAAAGACAGATTTCCATAAAAGTTAGATAAACTGTTAAGCTTTAGGTACTGTCATTTAAAACAAAAATGAAGGAAAAGTGAATTTTGTAAAAACTCAATTGTCCTTTTTGTCTTTGATTCCAAATGGCATGCTTCATGAATCTGTCAGCATCACTGTCATTGTTACTGCTCACATTTAACCCACTGAGTACCAAGAGCAGCCCCGCTCAACTGTGTTAATACTCTGTGCCGCCACCACCAAGTGGATACCCAGCCAGTACTTAAGGCAGCTGATTTATTTCTAGACAGCCTTGATTATTAGAATTCCTTTTTCCTGGTAGCCAAAATCTCTCCTCTTATAGCTTCGTTCAGTGTTCCTACCCCTGCCCTTTGGGGATATATGCAACATTTTTCTTTTGACAGCCCATCTTAAATGTGAAGGCAGTTGTCAAGCTCTAACAATTTAATTTATTCTCTACATATAGTTAATTTGATGAAACTTCTCATCTGTTTTGTTAGCAGAGAAACAAAAATATGACAAAGAAATATCAAGCCTTTAGAATTAATCAATATTAATTTTGATGAGGATTCAGTTTCAAATCTAGGTATTTGTTATTATTTGGCAGTAAATTATGTATATTTGTGTTCTATGTGAATGGTCTAGATTATGGGCTTCTGGAGAAAGAATGTAGTTTTATAAATCTTTATTTCTTCTTTCTCACTCCTGCATAAGCAATTATATATGTAAATTTACTGTCTTTTTTAAATAGATGGCTTGATTAATTATATCTACCTGTGGATATAATACATTTGTCTTGATATACTAAATATAGTATTTAACTCTGACATTCTACATCTAGGAAATATTGGTCTCTGATAGTTTACCATGAAACAGTATTAGGCCGCTGACATTATATGTGATTCTATCTCCATCATACGGCATACAGAAACACCCAGTCTGAACACCAGCAAGACACTGCCACATCAACATGAGCACAGCTGCAAGACGCTGATACATCAAAGTTATGAACCTGTCTGAGGTATTAGTGCAGTGCTGCCAATGTCAATGCCTGGTGGCAAGTTTGCAAACTTAATAGCTCCGGTGGTCATTCCAGAAAGAGTTCCAAAATCGTCTTGAAGGGTGGATGAGGTGCTGGCATTGACTCATAGCTTCCCAGCGGGCATACTTCCAAGGTGACCAGAGTGATATTCAGCAATGAGGTATGAAGCACTTTTTCTGGAATGTGTTTTAAATTTAATTGTTAGACCTCATGTATATATAATTTTTTTCTTTTTTGAGACAGGGTCTCACTTTTTACCCAGAGTTCAGTGGCATCATCATTATTCATTGCAGTCTTAAGCTCCTGGGTTCAAGCAATTCTTCCACCTCTACCTCTCCATAGCTGGGACTACAGGCTCTTGCACCACCAGCTAATGTTTCTGGTTTTTGCAGAGACAGGGTCTCACTCTGTTGCTCAGGCTGTTCTTGAACTCCTGGACTGAAGGGATCCGGCCACTTTGGCCTCCCAAAGCTCTAAGATTATAGGCACTCTCAGGCAAGTTCACACCTTTGGTGTATCAATGTCTCATAGCTGTGTTCCTGTCCATGTGGGCAGTGCTTTGCTGAATAATGCTTGTTATTGTCATCGTTTGTTTTGTGTGCTGTAGGGTCATGGGCCAACAGCCTGGCTCACTTATGTATATATATTTAGCCAATTACTTACATCTCTTTTGTGGCCATTGCATTTTATTGATAGTAGTAAAAATTAAAATAAGTATGTTGCTTTAAAAGTAATTTCTCCAAGTTACATATCACTAACTTCAGTTTTTGGTCTATTTTTAAGCTACTTGCCACAATATTGACAGGCATCTGATTATGTGGCTTAGTTCTAATTATAGATATAGGCTACTTCACATGGAGCTAGATATTTCTAAGAGACTAAACAAAATGTGCAATGCTGTGAACAAGGAAAACAGCAGCATGTTTTTAGCGTAAATTGACTGTTGTCATAAACAATAATTATCAACACAGTATTGGTATCTTGATACTGTCTTGGGCCTCATCATTCAAACTATTTCTCTTTGTATTGTGTGGTGATTTTTTAGGGGAGAAAAACCCAACAACCGTCAATCTAATCATTATATTCAGCCTACATTACCAAGCAAAACATATTTACAGCTAGATCTACACTGTTTTTACAAGTTTATTAAAAACATGTGTTGCCCAATGCCAGGAATAACTACAGCAAATGCTGACACTAGTAGGCAAACTGTCTCTCCACTTTTCTTCTGGTGATGTAGCTACCCCATCACTTTAACTGGGCTTTATAAAGTAGATGTTCCTATGTGAAAATGTTTATCACAGGTAAGTTGTGTGTGTGTGTCCACAAGAGAGGGAGAGAGATGGTGGTCAAAGGGGATAGATAAACAGAACTGGGACCATAACACTGCTCTGTATCACTGATCTAGGATCATGGACCAACACCTAATGAGATAAAGTTAAATCATGTTGGGACTTCTGATCATTTGATTTATTTTATAGGAGATGACATTACCCATGATAAATACTTTAAGGCTGCATTTTTTTTCTTTGTAGAAATGTAATACTCTTTTAGTATACTCTCAATCATAATAATTTATTGGTGTAATAATTTTTTAATGACCTTTCACACAGCTATACTATCTTCTAATAGCCTGTAGACACTATGGGGATCTTTCCACGTTATTTTGCCTCTGCTCCTAGCTGGTAGCAAGCCCTCAGCAAATATTTGTCAAATGAGTGAATATTTGAAAGAAAAAGGACAGAGAAGGTCCTATTTTCTGTATTTGGCATGTAATTATCGTGAGCTACTCCATCTTATTCTTTCCTTTCTCCGAATTCCTATAGTCCATGTATATTAATCTCTGAGGTCATCACTTGGCTAAGTAATGTATTATGTTACCCCCTGGTTGTCTGAGGTATGTACATCTAGGTCCACATTAATTTGTTGGTCCCCCAGGGCCTCTGTATTATTTCTTTTCAGCAACTAATCTGGTGAGGCATCCTCTGAACACTCAGTACATACTTCACGTCTTCACTCTGTTAAAATAGATTTCAAACCAATGTGAGAAATAGCCTATTCCATTCTTCAAAGGCTCAGTGAATTCCCCAACAATGAGTCGAATGCAAAGAATGGTTTTAGAATTCCCTTAATAGGTACATAACAACTTTCTGCACATTACAATTACTTTACATTGCTGAGTAGTGGATAATGGTTTGTTTTTCCTGTCTTGATGGCATATCAGGTGAATGTCACCAAGGTGGAATATGTTTTCAAAATGGAAAGCAGTTGTTGATTTCCTTATAATTGTCTCTTCCTAACAATAATAATAATAATAATATGGTAATAATATATAAACTCTGGAACAGTGTACCATAAAATGTTATTAAATAATAGTGATAGCGGAGTTTTGTCTTCAGTAGGTTCTTGGTCTCAGTGATTTGAAGAATGAATCCAGGGACCACAGATCAGTGGTAAGATAGAATTTATTTACAGAAAAGAAAAGAATACAAAAACACCAAAGCTCCTGGCAGAGAGAACCCAGGTTGGGGAAAGAGCTGTCTCCCTCCCTCTCTCTGCCCAGGCTCTTTGTTCAGGGGTATATATAGTCACATGTGTAGTAACTGTAGTTACATTTAGCGGGAACTCAGTAGCAAATGATTGGCTACAATCTCCTTCATTCCCAGGCCTAGGAAACTTACATGAAATTGACCAGGCCTAGGAAATGGGGGTTTCCCTTAAGTTCAGGGGCAAGGGCAAGGGGAGGGAGACCTAAGGTGCTGGTGTCTCCTCAGCAGTTGTCTAGCCCCTCCAGCTACTGGAGCCTCCTATAAGGCCCCCCTGCCTACCCTCCAGCCTGCTGGTTTCTCTGCCAGCTGCCCCACCTCCACCCCCCCCACCCCCCACTTACACCGCCAGGGCTGAGGCGGCAGGTCTTCCAACTCAGCCTAAATGAGCTGGCTGGGGTGCCACCTGTCCTGTATCAATAGCAAACACCCACTTCCACATGTTTTGTTACACTTAATTTACAAAGCATGTTAAACTGGTCTGAGTGCTTGTTTTTCCATCTGGATGGATGGATGGTTGGATGGATGGATAGATAGACAGTCATTCAGGCAGATACACAAATAGGGTCAGATGTATAGTGTATACAGAGGAATCCTGACTAGCCTTGTCACTAAAATCCTCTGAGTTACCCAAGGAATGGATTTTGTAGTTAAGTATTTTTATTTCTTTTTTGTCTTATTACTTTCATACTGTGCTTTGAGTAGAACAATTAAGGGCCTCACTATCTCTCTGTCAATGAATGTAGTTTGGAACAAATAGGTGGATGGCTTCACAAATGGAAAACAAAAATCTTCATCTACATAGGGTGACAGAAAGCCACTTTAGTCTTCAATTATATAAGGATAGTGATTCTAGATCTAATACTTTACATACAGTTTTCTGAACAAATTATCTTTTCTTCATAATTACCTGTAATCTCCATAATGAAATGTCAAATATTTGATAAAAAAATCAAGCTGGAAATTATGTGAGGTTATGAAATATTATTAGAAATGTGAAGAGATGAGAGTGATACCAGCTGTCTGAAAAATAGTCTACTCGAGGTGTAATAGAACTCAACTGGCACTTTAGAAATCTTCATGTAAATGCTGTTCCAAATGAGGGAAATTCGTAGGATTATAAAATTTTCACATAATGATTTCATCATGAACTTCAGAAAGGTGAACTCTACGTTGATATAAATGTTGTGGACGGCTTATAATTTAGCACAAAGAAGAAAGACTTTGGCTACAGACTGCCTGAGCACTAGCTTTGCCTTCACTCTAAATGCATGCCCTCTCCTGCCTGCCTTTGGATGAAACTTTCGGAATGTACCTCTTGTCTCAAGTCAATTATAACACTTCTTTTTCCAGATGACTTGGACTTATGCTATATGATATAGTCATGAGAGGGTAACCTCTGTGATGGAATCGGTTGAGAGAGACATAGATGGAGCATAGCTACATAGCATAGAGTATGCTGACTTTCCTTCACTGACTTTCCTTTGGGTGACTTTGCTTCTTAAAATCATACTATATCATATTACGTAGCCTTAGCAAACATATTTAGAAAATTAGGTTTATGGTTTATCTAGTTTAATTATACAGAAGTAGGCATAGACTTTTGATATAATGGGGGATTGTATCTACCCTTCAATTTAAAACAGTCGTGAAAAAACCCTCAAAATTCTTAGTTTATTACCTTCTAACATTTTATATTTAGCTATTTCCTTTTATCTAAGCATGAAACTACTATCTGTCAATAAAATTAACATGGACTTTGGTCTGATAGTATAAGCGTCATTTCTCTTTGGTAAAATAAAAGTAAGATATTTGCTGAGAAGGTTAAATGAAGATAATTTGATTTCATGCCAAGCACATATACACACTCACACACACACGCACTTTCTCTCTCCGTGTGTGTGTACTGGTAGTAGACATCCAAAGTTCAATTTTTTCTGAAATGCCCTCCTTTCCTCCATTCTTACCTAAGACCAGACTGTAGGTCCAAATTCAACTTCTCCCTTCAGCATGAGTTAACTCCATGTCCTCCTAGTCCTGGGCTAGAACTTCATCTTCGGAATTTCCCCAGCATTTGTGGATTTACGCCACTCTTTAGCACTAAGCACAGGTTACTTTTTATTTGTTTGTTTACATCTTTAGGTATAACCACACCCTGGGGAGGAGTCATGAAGGCATAGATGCTCTCATATGTGTGAGTGTGTACACATACAATAGCATGTGTGTGTGTGTGTGTATACACATATATACATATATATCGTAGCATGTGTGTGTGTATATGCATATACGCACATGCTATCATATACACACACATGAGAGAGCATCTATGCCTTCATGACTCCTCCACATGGTGTGGTAAGTATACACACACACACACACACACACACACACACACCTTTTTGTATCTTCAGAGACTAGTATTGGCAGTGCACTGTGTTACAAACTTGATAATCATTTATAGTTGCTGGTGTGATGATTATAATGATGTCACTGGGAAATCTTCAAGTTCAACCACCACATATTTCTACAAAACCAGCTCTATTTTTTTTTAAATTTGGGATGTTCTTTAAGCCAGAGCTATATACCCATAAATCTGTACTAATTATTTTGGCATTGTTCATTTGATTATCTGGTACTCAAACTATCCAGTTATTAAATAGTTTTGATATCTCTCCTGCATATGGTATACTTCCTAATGCAAAATCTTTATGAATTATTTTACATACTTAAATTTAATGTTTCTTGGAAAGAATTCAGAAGTATAACTTTCCCTTTTCTAATCTGGCTTGGAAAAAGATAATGCATGATTTCTGATGAATTGTGTGCTATTTTTCGAGAATTTCTCCACTGACACATCTTTTGAACAGAAAGGATTTGTTCCCCAAGTTCTTACTCATGAGCTTTCAATAGACTTCAGATGTGGGGAAGCATTGCCCTCCTCAAATACGATTTGCAACTGCATTTCATTCACTTTCCTTGCTTTCATGAAATTGAGATGGATGGCTGAGGCAAGGAAAAAAAAGTATATGTGAATTGCGTTTTATTCTAATAATATTAGATTGTCCTACAAACGTATACTTGCATGCTGTAGGGCAAGATCATGCATCTTGTATATATTTTTTTCTTTTTAAGTACAATGAAAATTAAAATGCAGTAGAGAGTAATATTGACTCTGAGCAACACAAATGCATTTCTTTCAAAGTGAAGTAGCTATCTGGAAGAGATTTTCAACTTTAGAATATGTTGATGCTAATGGTTAAACCTGCCTACCTTACCTTTGATGTTTCATCTGGGCTCATGTGAAGTAATAGGATTAAAAATAAAGTATACACCTTTCTTTTGATCTAAGTAGCCAAAAGAATGGGGAAAAATACCTATCTCCTGCTACAATTTAGCAAATGCCAGTGCTCTAACAACACTGAAATGATACTGGGGCTGAGTTCACAGATGTGACATACAGGGTACACTAAGAGGTTTCCAGAGCCATTGTCCTTTTTCTGAAGCCAGAAATTCTAGATATTGCTGTGTAAATGTGGCATTTTGCCATTTGCAACCATCAGGGCAGCTTCAATTAATTTTAAGCAACTTCTCTCAAATGACTTGCTTTTTTGTTAACTGATAACAAAATAGGTGATTGATTTAGGACTGTTGGTTAGCTAAAAGTGACAGTGAAAAGATGCAGGTATTGAGAGTTCACCTTGTCAACAGAGCTGAGCTACTTTTTAAACAGACCTGTTTGTTTCTGAAAGTTTACCCATTTTGTTTGGTTGAACATAAATACATAAGCACATACTCAGACACATACGCTGTAGAGGCACCAATCAATATAGAAACTAACCACTGGAAACTGTGGTGATCTCAGAAATGAGTGCTGTGTTCAGGTATTTCTCATTAGAAAAAAGAAAAGTCTTTGGGGGAATTTGGGGGACAGATGCTTTTCCTCCTTAGTAATATAAAAAGACTTAGCTTGGGTGACTGTGCCGAGAAGCTGATAACCTAAATCAGCCTTGAAAAGCTTTGTGAAATCCGGAATACAGATCTCTGAGTGGATGTGTGGCTTTTTGTACCGTCTAGCAGGCCCCTCAAAACACAGCAAAGTGACCTTTTCTGTACTTAGGATGTTAGAACACATGGTGGTGAGCCCCCCCCCCCCCCAGGCAAGCCCAACACTGGTCTCCTCACATTCTTTCAGAAAGGAGCTTCTCCTCTTCCTCCTCCTCCATCTCTGTTTCTGCTTTTGTCACCATCTTCCTTTTGTTTCAGGTTTCTTTTCATCTAGGTTTAAGCTTTCCTCATTGGCAGTGGAATAACACCTACCCTGCCTGCCCTCAGCGCTTTCCACAGCCTCTTGCTTTATCTCACTCCTTTCTCACCAGTTACTACCTTTTGTTTCAGTGCCTAAGTAGAGCCTGACCCTTAGTTTCTTTTCTGTCTGTACCCAGCAGGCCTGTCTGTCCTGAAATGAAGTATCAATCAGGCTATTGAAAGTTTCCCTAAAAAAAAAAAAAGATAATAATAACAATTAAAAACCATACCAAATCTCTCCCCTTCCAGTTCCTTAACAAAGGCCGGACTCCACAGCAGACCCCTGGGACCTTAGTGACTTGGCACCGGGTTATCTGTGCAGTCCTTCCTCTTCTCTCCTAGCACCCCTGTTCTCTCTCCATACATAGTAAAATCCTTCCCTGATGAACCACATTCCCCAGCAGGCCTTTCTCACCTCCCATGTTCTCCCATCTGCTGGAAATAAGCCCCTCCTTCCCCAGGCTCAGCCCCATCATCTTCCACAGCTCCTCTGGGAAGCCTCCCCAGCCTGACTCCTGTCCTCTCCCACACATTCCCAGGATGTCCCCATGCCCTGGCCCAGTTCCCCCTGCCCCTCCTCACACACCACAAAGGTTGCCGTTTTACTTCTTTTGTGGTTTCACTAGACTGTGAACTCCTTAAAGTTAAGGGCTGCATTTTATCAGTACATCCAAACAACAATGCCAGAAATAAAATACTTAATGAGATTTGCTAATATTAGGAACAGATACTGTGCTTAAGTTTGTCTTACATTATGATTAACTACAACTATTTTCTACTAGGACTCAAGCTTCCTAACAGCAAAGTCTGTGCTTTGCACAACTTAATCCTGAGAGTGGACTGCATGCTGCAGATGCGAGTATGTGACAGATATTTACTGAGTATCTTTCTCTTAAATTAGTAACTCAGAGGCAATTGCCTTTTTAACTCAATTCCCATAAAACTACACTGATTTCAGTAATGATGGCATTTCTTAACATATTTTGGGAAATCTGCTACCTGGTAGTTTAGGAACCACCTAACAAACTCTATTTTATTACTTACCATCACCTGACATGTTGTTAATCAGTCTGATCATCATGTTTCCCTTTTTTGAACTTTTAATTACTTGTTATGTGTCAAAAGTCCCTCAACCCTGGCCAGGCATGGTGGCTCACACCTATAATCTTTGCACTGTGGGAGGTCAAGGTGAGAGGATTCCTTGAAATCCAGGAGTCAGAGACCAGCCTGAGAAAGAGAGAGAGTCCAGTCTCTGTTAAAAATAGAAAAGTTATCTGGGTGTTGTGGCATATGCCTATAGTCCCAGCTACTTAGGAGGCTAACACAGTAGAATCGCTTGAGCCCAGAAGTTTAAGGTTGCTGTGAGCCAGGCTGAGACCATGGCATTCTATCTGAGGCAACAGAATAAGGCTCTATCTCAAAAAGAAAAAAATTCCCTTAACCCTCAAACTTAAAACTTTTGAGTATTCTCAGTGGACAGGATTATGAGATTCTCAAGGTTAATGGCAAGTGTCTAGCACAGTATCTGACAAAGTAAATCTTCCTTAAAGACATTAATTAATGAATGAATGGATAGATGGGTTAGTGAAATTCCAAAGATATATCCAAAAATATACTCAAATATTTTCAGTGGTATCAATATAATTGGAGTACATTTTGGAACAGAAAAAATTATGTCAGTGTATTTCTTTAAACAAAATGAGAAAATAATGATAATAAATTCATCTTATTGTCTGATAGTCATGCCCTGCATTTTCTGTGTTGGGTAAGGAGCTTTGAGTCACTGACAGGTGTATGGCAGGTATTGGGATTTGTGTTTCTCCTATCATCTGATAATGGACTTCCTTCTTTGAAGTCTCTCTTTAGTCCCCACCCTGAGGATTCTAGACTTTCACCTACTTAAGCTTCTTTCCTCAAAACTCTTATTTTATTCCATCCCATCTTCCTTTCTGTTTCTTTTCTTTCGTTCCAGTTATTGGATTTTCTGACACCTTACTGCAAGATCCTCTTATCTTCATGGCCATGAACTTTTAGGGTCTTAGTGACATATATAGCTCGCTCCCATAGATCCTGTTAGTGTACACAGTAGAGGAGAGGAGAGTGTTCTTACAAAAACAAATGTAGAGTCCTAGACCTCCAAGTAGGGCAAATGGAGAAAAAAACATTTTAAACATTTTACTTTAAAAGACGACTTTTATATTCTACATTTAGTAAATTTCACAGGTACCCTTGTATGATGCACCATAGGTGTGGTTCCACTGATTACCCTCCCTCTATGTTAGCCAGTTTGATGAAAATATTTCAAATTATATATAAAACCAGCACATTGTACCCCATGATTGTGTTAATGTACACAGCTATGATTTAATAATAAAAAAATGATTTAAATAATTTTTAAAAAAGATGACATAAGTCTGGTAAAATTAAATTAACAAAGTCAAATGCAAGTTAGCTCAAGCTGGAGGAAGTGAAAGTAAAACCCTCTTTAGAGTGCAGTTCTTCAAGACAAGTCGTGAGGTTTTGTTGCAGTCTAAGACGGAGTTATTGTCTGCTGTCACACTCATGCATGCGTGCTTGTACAAGAGAGCATATACAAATTAAAACTGAGTACTGGCTAGTTTTTGCTTTCAATTTTACAAGTAATTTAAAAGTATTCCAAAAAATAGACTTTCATTAGCTTCTTCTTTCATTGTCTTCACTTTAAAGAAAAAGAAAGTCCGTGGAAGCAAAGGGGAGACATTACTTATATGACCCTTTGCTACTAAAAATTAAGAATGTATATTCCTTATTTTTATTACTTTAACAGAATGTCATGTACTCCTTAAAGCAGAGTTTGTCCTTACCAGGTGGGCTAGAGCTTTTAAAACAGTTGTACAAATAGCTTCAATAATGACATTTTATCAAGTGTTTTCCCATGTATAGGTTTTTAAACCTTCAGCCCACTGGATCACTTTTAAAAACAATTTCAGTTTAGATAAATTTTAGAAAGCCAAGCTAGGTGTTGAAGATGGCTAGGACAGCTTTCACTATTGCCCCTGTGCCTGTCTCATCCTGTGAACCTCCACTTAAGAATAGAGTAACTCAAACAAGTCAGGAAAACCTTGTGCCCATAAGAGATGGCATTACTCCCAGGAACCCTCAGTAAACAGCATATCCAATCTGTGGATATTCCTCAGAAAATACATTTTTATCTTCCATTACTGAACAAAATAAAGGATTTACCATAGAATATAGTTCAGCAAATTTGTTTATATTGGAAACTTCAGACTTACTTTTATCCTTTCAGAGAGTTATCAGTGATTTTAGTAGAAAACCCCCTAGCTCAAAAGCCAGAAGACACAATTCTAATCCCAACTTTCACAGACTCAGAGCTGACTGTGTCTTACATGTGAGTTAAACTTCCCTAAAGAAAGATGGAGACTTTACATCCTTCATGTTCACATGGATGGAGCTGGAAAATGTTCTTCTTAGCAAAGTATCACAGGAATGGAATAAAAAGTATCCAATGTACACACTCCTACTGTGAAATTAATTTAAACTTTTTATATGAAAGCTATAACCTAATAACAACCTAAGAATACGGGGCGGCAGGGAGGAGAGGAGGGGGGAAATGGGTAGAGGGAGAGGTATTGGAGGGTTCACTTCTGTGGTTTATCTTACAAGGGTACAAGTGAATCTTTCTATGAGTAGAATATGAACATTTTAACACAATAACTAAGAAAATGACATGAAGGCTATGTTAACCAGTTTGATGGAAATGTTTTGGATTATGTGTGAAAACACCACACTGTGCCCCAGAAGTGCATTAATGTACACAGCTACCATTCA
>CAUYQV010002676.1:0-57967 GCA_963574575.1 Galagoides demidoff | reverse complement strand
GGAGGCAGGAGACTTGCTTGAGCCCAGGAGTTGGAGGTTGCTATGAGCTGTGATGCCATGGCACTCTACCCAGGGGGATAGCTTGAGACTCCGTCTTAAAAAAAAAAAAAAATCCAAGAGGCTTATTGGGTGCCACAGAATCTAGCTTGGGAGAGGAGTCATCAGATTTGTCTTTGGAAAGGAATGTGAGGTAGTTGACCTGGTAGAAAGAATACATAATTTGCAACCAGGATCCAGGTTTGAGTCCTAACTCTGAGACTTAAAGATTTTGCATCTTGGGTGAGTAACTTAAGTTTCCTGACCTTCAATGTACAGATCTATAGACAAGAAAGAAATAACAGTCCCTATCAGGGAATATGGTTGGATATATTTGACTAAATAATGGATGTAAAAGTTTCTTTTAACTTGAAACAAAACATGTCATCATGTGAAGAGTTGGTACTGGGGCGTGTGTGCCTGCATACATGTATACCCCACAAGAATTGGCCTGTCCAAGTACATCTTTATTGGTACTTCAGCATGTGGCACCAGAGCTAAGAGTTCTGCCAGTTATTGTCACACATGCCTGCTCATCTGGGCAGCAAAAATGGAGCCATCTGGGCATATATGGACCCTCAACAGGTCGAAAGCTTTCTCTGGCAACTTCCAGCTCATCAGCCTACTGTATTCCCATGGTATGTCAGCTTTTCAAATAGTATATATCATGTGGTTAAAAAAAGAAGACCAGGTACAAAGTGGTATATGGTAAAAAGACACCTACTCCTATCCTCCAGTCTCTGGTAATCACTGTTACCAGTTTCCTGTGTATCACCCCAAAGATATTCTCTGCATTCTTTTTTCTTTTTTTAAAGTGGGGTCTCTATCACTCAGGCTGGTCTGGAACTCCTGAGCCTCCCATCTCAGTCTTCTGTGTAGCTGGGAATATAGGTGCGTGCCGTCATGGGCAGTTTTTCTTTGCCTTTTTTTTTTTTTTCCTTTTCTTTGCATCAGAAGGATGCCTCACTATGAACATTCCTTTCATATATCAATATATCTTAGAGAATTTTCCTCTTTTAGTATTTCTAAAATTTCCCTATTATTTTAGTTCTCCGTAATTTGCTCTGAAACCCCTATTGTTGCACATCTGGATGGTTTTCAGTCTTTTGTCATGGTAAACTGTGTCTTATAAACAGTGTCACTGGAAACAGTGCTAAAGTAAACATCTTACCTCTTTTAGGCATTTGTGTAACTTTATAATTAATTCCCAGAAGTAGAATTCCCAGGTCAAAGGATATGTTATATGAGAATTTTTTGTAAATTTTTTTTTTTTTGGAGACAGAGCCTCAAGCTGTCCCCCTGGGTAGAGTGCTGTGGCATCACAGCTCATAGCAACCTCCAACTCCTGGGCTCAAGCGAGTCTCCTGCCTCCACCTCCCAAGTAGCTGGGACCACAGGCGCCCACCACAATACCCGGCTATTTTTTGGTTGCAGACATCATTGTTGTTTGGCAGGCCTGGGCTGGATTCGAACCCACCACCTTAGGTGTATGTGGCTGGCGCCTTAGCCACTTAAGCCACAGGCACCGAGCCTTTTTGTAATTTTTTTAATGTCAATTTTTTTCATCATAGTTGCTATGCTAACTTATACTCCCACCAGCAATATCTCATAACGCTTCTTTAATAGCTACTTTGCCAATACAGTGTGTCAGGTTTGTTTTTTTTTAAGAAACAAAGTCTCACTTTATCACCCTTGGTAGAGGGCTGTGGCATCACAGTTCACAGCAACCTCCAACTCCTGGGCTTAGGTGATTCTCTTCCCTCAGCCTCCCGATTAGCTGGGACTACAGGCTCAACTACAGGTTCGAACCCACCACCCTCAGTATCTGGGGCCGGCGCCCTTCCCATTGAGCCATAGGTACCACCCAATGTATCAGATTCTTTGGTCTTTGCCAATCAGATAGAATATTCAATGTGTTTTTTCATTGTTTTGATCTGCATTTCTTGGACTAGCATTGAGCATCTTTTCATATATTTAACTACTATATTTATTTCATGTTCTTTGCCTATT
Source organism: Galagoides demidoff (assembly GCA_963574575.1). Lineage (NCBI taxonomy): Eukaryota > Metazoa > Chordata > Mammalia > Primates > Galagidae > Galagoides > Galagoides demidoff. Next base: position 55,921 of record CAUYQV010002676.1, on the reverse strand, counting down.
TTTTTCTTATTTATTCTTATTGATTTGGAGGAGCTTTCTACATATTAAGCAAATTAGCTTTCTAGTTGTTGTTTATGTCATAAGTACTTTTCCAAGCTTGTCAGTATCTTTTACCATTTTGTAATAATTTTTGCCATACAAATTTTAAAATGCTGTGTTGAAATTTGTCAGTAATAGTAATGGTTTCTGGAGTTTGCATCAGACTTAGAAGAGCTTACTCCATTTCTCTGTTGTTTACAAAATTCTTTGTTTGCATAATAAATCTTCACTTTCTTCTGTCTCACTTAATTTTTTATAAGAATGTTGCACACATAATAGATGTTCAATAACTTTTTTCCTAAACAGCTATTTTAACTTAGGCTATTTCATGTAATGAAAGGAACATTGAATCTGGATTCAGAAGACCTCATTGACAACTATAATATATTCAAGCCAATTAGCTATTCTGTATCTGCCGCTTGAATTTTTGTGAATATCTAATAAGCTCAAGTGAATTAATATGTGAAAAAATTCTTCTTAAAGTGTAAGAGAATTATTTGGGACAGTTTTCCAGTGAACACATTCATACATGCATTTGTTATTTTTCTCCCTAATTGGTCTCAGGTTTGAAATAAAATTTGTCTCTAGGCAAAAGCAAACCTCATAAATGTGAAATTTCTTTTATTGCTTCTTTGGGAATAGCTCACCAATGAGAAGGCTTTCCTGAGCCTTGGTTGGGAGCTGAATGAGGAGAGGAGAATTGGACCTGTGGTGAGAGGTTCTCTTCAAGTGTCCAGACTAAGTAGCTTTTAAGAGTTGGATGGCTGGCAGCGCCTGTGGCTCAATCGGCTAAGGGGCCAGCCACATACACCTAAGGTGGCGGGTTCGAATTCCCAGCCCGGGCCCGCCAAACAACAATGATGGCTGCAACCAAAAAATGGCTGGGCGTTGTGGCGGGCACCTGTGGTCCCATCTACTTGGGAGGCGGGGACAGGAGACTCGCTTGAGCCTAGGAGTTGGAGGTTACTATGAGCTGTGATGCCATGGCACTCTACCCAGGGGGATAGCTTGAGGCTCCGTCTCAAAAAAAAAAAAAAAGAAATGTTGCAACACTGACACACAAAAAATTCAATGCATACTTCACCTGGACTTCCCCAATATGAACATTTTCCTGGGTCTGCTCCCTCCCTCTCCCTCACTCTCCTCTCTCTCCTGCTGCCCGCTCAAGTTTTAGCTGAAATGCCTCCTCTTAAAGTCACCATCCCAAGCCAAGGCCCTGCCCCATGACACCATCCCAGTGGTGGTTCTCTGCAGAGTGCTCAACTCCAGCTGATATTTTTCTTGGCTCTTTATTTACTGGGTTCCTCCCTACCTCCCCCGGGAGGATAAGAGTGTTGTGAGAGCATCGGCCTCGTGTCCTTTGCCTTGTTCACTGCCGAATCCTCAGAACCCAGAACAGAACCCAGAACAGGGCTTCCAAGATCTGGGTTCCTACAGAACTAATTGCTGAGTAAGTGACTCGGGGCACTGCTGTGTCTGGCCTGTGTGGCGCATGCAAAGAGGGGACATCCTCTTGACCCTCCGCCGGCTGTCATGTTCATCCCCATCGTGGAAATACTTGCCTTATCTTTTCCTAGGAGGGGATTGCTTAAAACACACCTAACATTTAGGTGTCTATCCTCCACGACAGAGAGAAAACCGCACTCACACACACCTGCACAGAGCAGGAGGCAGAATGGCTGGCTGAGGAATTTACCTGTGAACTCTGGAGCCAGACTGCTTAGTTCACTTGTAGGTTCTGACACTGCTGTGTGACCTTAGACAAGTGACTTAAACACTGTGTCTCTTTATATGTAAAACAGAGACAATAAAAATCACTTCTTCATAAGCTTGTTTCCTGATTAAATGAATTAATAGATTTAAAATGCCTAGAGCCATGCCTAGCACATGGTGAGTGCTCAGTAAGTGTCATCGTAATATGTAGTAGCCACCTAGGGAGAGCAGATGATCCACGCAGCCTTATAACCCTCTCTTTCCACTTAGCAGAAAGGTCCTAAGTATTCTGTATCATTCTTTTACCACATAATCATTAATGGCTAACTTCTGTCACCATGTAGATGCAATGGACGTTTTCTTAGGTATTTAAGCTGCTTCCCGTTTTTCCTCCCAATGACACGGCATGGGACGTCCTCCTAGTGCCCAGAGTCACTTACTTTGCCCATCAGCAGCTCCTTCTCCTGATTGTATTCCTACAAGTAGAACCGTCAGGTCAAAGGCTGAGCATACTTTCTGACCTGAGATATGGATCCCAAGTGCCCGAGATAGGTTATCCCAACAGAGGCGTTTCTTCTGGGGCCCAAGTCCAGTGGTCAGGGCGGTTCCTAATCTCAGCCATTTCCCCACGGCCCTGTCCCCCCACGCCAGCCAGGCTGCAGCCTGTGTGTTCAGCTGAGGCCACTGCAGTTCCCAACAATCCTGTTTACTCAGCTCTGGGCGGGAACACAACCTGGATGTTCTCTCTTCAGGGGCTATCACGGAACTTTTGCTTTGAACTTCATCCAAGAGAATAAAAACAAACACATCTACCATGTCTGCTCTTCCACTGCGGGCCTCCCCCCTGCACTTGGTCCTGCTGGCTGACTGTGTTTACAAAAGCATCTGCACTCCCAGACCCTCTCCAGTCGTGGTTTCCCCACTCTTGCTACGCAGCAGAAACCTTTTTGTTGTTTCAGGCTAACTCATGCTCTGCTTCTCCCAGAAACACTGCTCCCCTGTGATCTGCGCCTCCCCAAGTGGGGGAGGGAAAGCCCTGGGAAGTGGAGCCAGATGCATCTGGGCTGGGCGCAGCTCAGCTTGGCCCCAGCTGTGTGTACTTCTCCTAGAGGGTTTCCTTTCTGTGGTCATGTCCTCTGCTGAAACCACAGGCAGAATGATGGTCCGAATGTGACCCTCTCAGTGTCCATGGAGGTGGTGCCTTTAAAAGCTCCCTGGAGGATTGTACCAAGGCAGGTGACGTACAGGAAGAGAATGATGGTCTCTCTCACCTTCTCCTTCAGGAGAAGAACCCACTTCCAACTCTCTTTGGAAGTGCTCTAAACTTCTTCTTCTTTGTTCTTCCTAAATAAAATCTCTCTTTGTTACTGTGAAAGAAAAAAAGAGAGAATGGTGCACTCGGCTTAGCTTTTGGTCTGCTTGCTGGCACACTGAGCTGTGGGTGCCGTTTCCTGGACCCCCTAGAGAAGGGAGGCTGCTTTGTCTCCCAGAGGATCTGAGCGATCCTTACACATCCTCTCGGCCACTACCTTAGTTAAATAGAATCGAATGTTACAGAGGGCAGTTAGGCCAAGACTGGTACTCAAGTCAAAAAGGTCCTGACCCTGGCCAGGATGCTCCAAGATGGCCGTGTAAGCTGCCGCAGCGTCTGCCTCCAAAGGTGGGAGCTGCACCCGACTCCCATGCAGCACCCTCCACACAGGAGGACAAGAACCTCTGCAGGAGAAAAAGAAAAGCCTAAAGACTTAAGAGGAAGATCACAGCTCTCGGGACTCCAGGCGAGCTGCCCGAGGCCTGTGTGTGTGGGGGCACTGCCCCTGCACCTAGATCAGATGCTCCATTCTCACACGATCGCTCCTCAAATGCACGTACAGAATAGGCCTTTTAATAAAGGGAATCTCAGATGAATCAAGGCATAAGAATTCAGAGTTCCTTGATTCCTGGAAAGAAGAGTTCCTGGGAATCAACCAGGAATGGATTAACAAAGTGTGGCGTGTACACCATGGAATACTGTTCAGCCATAAAAAGACGGAGACTTTACATCTTTTGTATGAACCTGGGTGGAGTTGGAGAATATTCTTCTTAGTAAAGAATCATAAGAATGGAAAAGCAAGTGTCCAATGTACTTGGTATTGATATGAAACCAGTAGATGAACAACTACAGGCCCACATGAGAGAAAGACATAGTTATACTCAAATGGGTGGGGGGGGGGCAGAGGAGGCATGGGGGAGGGGCGAGGTGGGGGGAGGCAGAGGAGGCACGGGGTGGGGGGAGTGGAGAGGTGGGGAGAGGCAGAGGAGGCACAGGGGAGGGGAGAGGTGGGGGGAGGGGTTTGTGACGCTCTCATCTAATGGGCACCATGTAAGGATATACAGCACACCCCCCAGTGAAGGGCTCAAATACATCTTGAACTTTACCTTAGACATGGCAAACAAATGTAACCTAATCTTCTATACCCTCATACTAATCTGAAAAAATACTAAAAAATTAAAAAAAAATTCTGAGTTACCACCATACCTTATTATTACCTAAGTTATTCATGGATTGTAGATGTTTTTTCTTTCTTTTTTTTTTTTTTTTCGCAGTTTTTGGCCGGAGCTGGGTTTGAACCCACCACCTCTGGCATATGGAACTAGCACCCTACTCCTTTGAGCCACCCAAAGTTTTTTCTTTTTTTCTTGCTGAAGGTTTAATGAGTGGACAAGATGTTGAGGTTATATGATTTGAGATTTCATTTTAAAAAAAATCACAAATACAAAATGCCCACACCACTCCAGTGTACCGTGGGGATGCTATGGCCGTGGAGGAGGGCCCATGTGATGGGAACTTGGGGGTGGAAGAAGATAGGAATCTTCATCCATCAAGGCTGAAATACCAGACTTTTACAAATTGTATAATTATATCTGACAGCACGGACACGCTGCTTGGGCCCCTCCAAAGGGGTCTGTGTAGGGAGGGGCTCGGAATCCTGAGTTCATTAATGTCACCCAGGTGTTGGAACATCTTGGCACTGAAGACCAAGGCTGCTTATCTTAGACACTATCCCTTACAAGCGCCAGGACTAAGGTAGAATTTCTTGCCAAACTGAGGGTGGAGAGGCAAGCCAGATTTATTTGATTTAGAAGTACAAATAAACACAATATTTTTGCACTAAAGTGTCAGAAAACGTCTTACCTTCCTCATGCTCAGGAAATATCTTTATCATTTTCAAGGCAAGCAAACAATGTGTCCTGAGAAAATTATTGCCTTCCTGAGTCTCAGTTTCCTCCCCTAAACATGGGATGGCCGAACCTGCCTGGCTGGTACGGTGTGGAGTGAGACGAGCTAATACCCAGGAAGATTTCTGAGCATCTGCCTGGTCTCTGGCCCTGGAAGTGCTCCCGGGAAGGAGATGAAGAAGTAAACCAGCACCTGTCCTCATGGTGCTCATAGTCTGAGCTCTCTGCTCGCCTCAAGGGCTTGGCTGCAAGAACATGAGCTTTGCAAAGCAGAGGAGGGGACAGGCCTGGTGACCACTACTCACAGGCAAGGGAAGCTCACCTAGATTGAGGCCCAGAGAGTCCGCAGAGGTCAGCTGGCTATGGAGAGAGTAGGGGGCAACCCCACCTGGCGGTGGGCTCTCCATCAGTCACTTATCCTCTGAGGACCCGAGTTTCTCCCGGGACTTGGGGGGAATGTCAGAAGGACCAGCTGAGATGAGTGCCCAGCTCAGGACAGGCACTCCCCAGGTGGAAACGTGTTTGGTTGCTTTCTTTCCTACCCCAGCTAAGATTCTTCGGTAAAATTTTTCTCTAGCTCGCCAGGAGGCCATTTTTGGCTCCTTCTCTACAAGAAGCAAACTTCAAGTTCCAAGCAAAGGGTTCAGCCGCTTCCCCATTCTGCTTCCTTCCACTGAACTCTATTTCATGAAGCATCCTCCTTCAAGGAGGAAATCAAGCCACTTCCTCCTCCTAGGGACTTTTTTGCCATGTCCACTTTTATTAACGTCTGGCCAGATGGCCAACAGCAAAGACTCAGAATCCCTTGATTCAGGGAGGCTCTGGGGCACTCTTCCCTGGTTTCTGCGCTGACTCAGCCCCCAAAGCTGAAGTCTCCACCCAGACCTCCTCCCTACCGTGCTCCCCGCAGCTCTCTTGCTGTTAGCTCCCGCAGACCGCCAGGCTGCTGCTGCCCTGACAGCAGGCGGCACTCCAGGGGTGTCTGCTCAGCCCTTGTCTCTCCTCCCGGATGGCTTTCCCCACTCCACCGCTGTGTCTGCCTGCAGCCTGCTCTCGTGAGGATGAGGACATCCTGAGGTCACGGATGGACAGACAGAGGGCTAGAGAGAGTCAGCTCTCCAGCAGGGCGTGCAGCCTCAGGGATGTCCCGAAGTTCCCATCTCCCCATGTGCTAAATAAAGGGGACTTCAACAAGTTGGCCCCAGGAGTCCCCTGAGGAATAGACCACAACCCCTCCCCCACCCTGTTGCTTTCTATTGAGCCCTCCACTTGCTGGTCCCTGAAGCTCAAGTTTAAGCTTCTTCTCCTTCAATCTGTCATTCACTGGGCACTTGCTGTAGGCCAGGCCTGAAGATATTTGAATACACAAAACCTACTCTGAAGCAGCTCACAGATAAAAAGCATAAACTTTTGAAGATTATAAAAAAGGAGGTCATTGCTAGGAAAGAACCTAGACTCTTTTCTTTTATTTATTTACTGATTTTTTGAGACAAAGTCTTGCTTTATTGCCCTGGGTAGTATTGCCATGGTGTTGTAGCTCACAGCAACCTCAAACAAACTCTTGGGCTCAAATGATTCTCTTCCCTCAGCTGGCTGAGTAGCTGCGGCTACAGGTGCCTGCCACCACACTTAGCTAGCTTTTCTATTTTTAGTAGAGATGGGGTCTCGCTCTTGCTCAGGATGGTCTCGCACTCCTGAGCTCAGGCAATCTACCCACCGCAGCCCCCCAGAGTGCTGGGATGACAGGTATGAGCCACTGCACCGGCCTCTTAGAGGTGTTTCCCCAAATGAAAATCCATGTTGAGTCTTGAGGATTAAGCTGGTCTCTAAGGTCAGAGGAGGTAAAGGAAGGGTGTTTCAAGGTGTGGGAACAGCATGTGCAAAGGCTGAGAGCCCACTCTGAGATTTAGCGTTAACTCAATACGGCTGCTTTGCAATGCTCTTGGGTGAGCAGCCAGAAGGGTTTGGGGAAAACAATAAAGCACATATTGCATGTTCTGGGACCTTGAACCTCCCCTTACGGAAAGAGAAACCTCTGTCCAGTGGTCATCTGTGGAAGTTTCTAGTGCAATCTGATGTGGAGGAGCTCACCAAATCCAGAAAACAGAAATAGAGACGGGGACTTTTAGTGAGTTTCACAGCAGAAATGTCTGACCGAGACTTGAAGAAAACAGTCTACAATGTAAGACAAATATTTAGAGTTTTAAGAGCTCAGCCTACAAATTAGGAAGGATGGGCAAGTTGACTATCGCGTGTAACTTTGTTCTCCCTAATTTAAAGCAGACTTTGTTTTCCTGTGGAAGATAGATTGAAATCCTCCTGCCTGCTCCATAATATGCTGGAAACCACTTCTGAAGAGCCAGCGTTTCATGTTGTAGGAAACCAAATTTAATAAGGTAGCAGAAGAGAGAAAGGTGACGTCAGTATGGCTTTATCGGAGGATCAGGAGAAATGTATTGTTGATTTGACTGAGGTCGTTCCAATCTTAATTGTAGAAGGAGAGAAAAGTGAAACTTTCCGTCTTCTTTTTCAGTCCTCTTTGCTTTCTCCTGCCCTGACCCTGATACATTCACTCCCAAAAAATAAGAGTTGCTCAGCCACGGGAAGATTTTTCACTTCCCTTTCCTTGTCCCTTCTCGATGGAGGGGGTCGAGACGGTATGTGCTGAGGACCTGCTCCATGCCTGCCTCTAACTGCATCAACTTTCACCATAATATGTGACTCTGCAAAATAAGGCAATCACATCCCAAAATGATGGAGACGTCACAGCTTTTGTATTCACCTGGATGGAGCTGGAGAACATGCTTAGGAAAGTATCACAAGAATGGAAAGCAAGTATCCAACGTACTCAATGCTAATATGAAGCCAGTAGACGAATACACACCCACACAAGAGAAAAACTCAGGTCAATTCAAGATGGGAGAGAGCAAAAAGGAGGGAAGAGGAGAGGGGAGGAGAGAGAGGGATGGGTGTGCTCCCACTTAATGGGCACAACGTAAGGACAGTGACACATCTCTTGGGAGTGCAGCACGACTACAACAGGGACTGTACCTAACAAGTGCAACCATTGTAACCTAATTGTACCCTCACATTAATCTCAAAAAAATAAAAAAGTAAATCAAGGCTCAAAGAGGTTAGGTGAGTTTGTGAAGGTACACAGCTCCAATAATACAACGTGTGACTGTTAAGTTAGCACTTCGACCCCCATTTATGGGCAGGTGGAAGCCCATGCTCCTTCCACCTGTCCCACTGCCTTCCTGTAGTCCAGAAATTTGGTTGATGGGGAGTGGCTGTCTGTTCACAGTGTCCACGAATGAAGGGATTTAAAGAAATGGAATAATATAAGTTCCATGTAAAGTTTCTTCATGTATTCATTCAACAAACAATTAGTGAGCTCTCTGCTGTGTCAGGCACTGTTCTAGGAACTGAGGATAAAGCAATGAATCGAATGGGTCTGTGCAATTCACCTGGTGTGAGCAAAAGAGTTCGGCGGGTATGAGACTCAGGAGGAGGACTTCTAGGATCACATGATAACTGTACCCTGTAATCATGCTGTGTGACCTTGGGCATGTTACCTAACTTCTCTGGACCTCAGTTTCCTCATTTTTCCAGAGTAGCGTTTTTCAACCCTTTTCATCTCAGGACACACTTAAACCTGTAGTTAAACTTCCATGGCAGACTTAAATTATGTCAATCCAAAAATAGAGAATAGACTTTCTGTGCTTTAAGCTTCTTTTGAGAATAATTTAATTAATGATCTTTAAAAATTTTCACAGCACATCCAACATCCTCTCACAGCAGTGTGCCATGACACACCTGGCTGAAACTCCCTGGCACAGAAGAGTAAGTAGCAGTACCCTCCATTGCAATTGTTCCAGGGACGGAATAAACTTATATTTGCAAAGGAGTTAAAGCATATGAGGATTGATAAATAAAGAGTGGAAGAACATGGGTAAAGAGGGAGGTAAATAAATCTTACATTGTATTACCCAGTCTTACGGTGACTGGAGACGGGGTGTGCTGGTGGTGGATTTGCACTTTGACTTTGGGTGGCCAGGGGGCACCACAGTTAATAGACTTGCCTTGCTGGTTCAGAAAGCACAGAAGGTTCTAAGCCCTGCCTCTGCTTTGCTATGAATGTCAGTTACCTTTCGATTATCAATTTAAGGACACAAGTAACAAATTGCATCTTTATATGCGATTTTTATTACATCTCGCGATGTGATATAAGTTATCGATGTGTTTGTAAGAGACTCATCATCTGAAGTAGTCTCAGAGGCCAGTGGGAAGGCTGTGTACATTGGAAGGTACGGCCGTTGCTGGAACATCGCTTTATAAATAAGAACAAAATGACGGAAGCTGGGCCATGGCTTATAAGGTCCCCTCTCAGTTCTTATCTCGTAGATAAGGCTTGCCCAGCTGGCTCCGAGGCTGTACGTGGTGTGCTCTTGGCCATGAACTGGCAGGAGACACGTGTAAACACTTGCACTGAGGTTTCAGAGGCACAGAGGGTTCCATGGCCTGGCCTCTGACTCTTTGCTATGAATGTCAATTACCTTTCCATTATCAATTTAAGGACATAGGTAACAAATCACATCTTTACATGCAATTTTTATCATATCTGTATTTTTTCTCTTGAATCACATCTCGCTGGAATCCTTTGGCCCTAGGAGTGGAAGTGAATACAAGGAAACTTCTGAGATTTACCTTCCCCTGAGTGAAAAGCATCGCGTATGGCCTCCTGCCTGTGGCCCCAGCCATGTAGTAATGCCTCTTCAAAGGGCTCTCTGGATGCCAGAATGCTTGGAGAACGATTTTATTTTAGCACATTCCTTTCTGCTGTCTGGGAGTTACCGCGACTATACTTCTGAGGCCCAGCATTTCGGGACATGGTTAACAAGCTGCATCCCTGTTATCGTGGATGTGAAGGGAGGACCCTGGCCTGGGAGGCTGGAGATGAACATTCAAGTGTCACGTGTCTGTGCCCCTCACACCTTTTGTCTGTTACCTCCCACATATCTGTGCCCCTCACACCTTCTGTCTCTGGCTCTAATTCCTCTGACTATAAAGTGAGGAGGTAAAAAGGAAAACACATACACACGCTTCTTTATTACTCATCTTCTCGGGGCCAGGCATATCGCGTGTATTACCTGATGTTAACAGCACGACAAAGCAGTCAGTAGTATTATCCTAACCCTGAGGGTATAACGTAGCATCGTGGGAAGAGGTAGCGCAGGGCTGGAGCCCAGTGCCAGCTTCAGCCTTTAAACTGTGATTACTTAGGCTTTTTTAATAGGCTGAATGTCTGTGTCCTTCCAAAATCTATGTGTTAAAACCTAATCCCCAATGGTTTTAGGAGGTGGGATCTTTACAACTGATTAGGTCATGAAGACAGAGCCCTCTTTAATGGGACCCCAGGGAGGTCCAGTGTCCCCTCCACCACATGAGGACACAGCAAGAAAACAGAAGTCTGTGAACTGCAAAGTGGGCCCTCCCCAGACATCAAACCTGCCAGGACCTTGATCTTGGGCTGCTCAGCCTCCAGCAGCAGGAGAAATAAATTTCTGTTGTTCATCAGCTCCCCACCTATGGTGTTTCTGTTATAACAGCCCAAATAAGCTAAAACATCTTCCTTAGAATTCTTCCAAGCCAGGATTCTCCGAGTTTGGAGACCGTTGGGACTATTCACCGGGCTTCCTAGGGGTCGGCTATCCCATCCCTGAGGTCATTCCTTCCCTATAGCTCAGAGTTGTAGGTAATCTATCTTTTCCTATGACCACAGGTTTTATTTCAGCTAGGAAGACCCTCTGGTAAAAAGGAAAATGGTGACAGATTGGCACACCAGTGATAGAAGCTGTCCCTCATTTCGTCCTTGCCTCTGGAGGCCGACCATGCTCAACACAGAAACAGCCTTCAGAGCAGGGTCAGAATCCTCCCCAGGGTGACTCAGTCAGCTTCTCTGTAAGAAACTTGGGTCTCTGGGGATCCTGAGTCAGCCTTGAGACCGTCCTCTGGGAGCCCTTTCCATGTCATTGCAGAGGGGAGACCAGTAGTGTGGTCTCAGGGAGGGAAATGGACCAGGAGTCAGGAGGATGGGCCCTGGGTGAGTCCCTCATTCTCCATATGACTTTCAGCAGAGTGACTCCTACATAATAACAAAGAAGTCATTGCAGGTGGTACGGGGTAGACAGGCAGCTGAGAGTTTGGGAGTGAGGCTGCACCAGATTTGGGTCCCAGTCCTGTCTCTTATCAGGGAGACATGAGATGTTACGTTTTAGCCAAGGGGCTCTTAACATGTAAGCTAGAGTTCCTCAGCTCTGAACTTGGATCTGAACTAGAAGACCAGCACTGGCTGTGCTGCTTACCAGCTGTGAGGGAGTGGGGAAGTCATCTAACTCCTCTGGGCCTCTGCTTCCTCACTTATAAAATGCACAGCATAATAAAAGTTGGGGTGAGGATTAAAGATGTGCATCTGATGGTCTCACACAGAGTATGCCCTCCATAACTGTTAGGTCCAACCCATCATCCTCCCCACTCAACCTGGATTGAACCATCTGAGAGGTGCTTTGGGAGCCTACCTCATTGAGTGAGCAGGGCTACTATGAGCCAGACTACACACAGAGATGGGTCTGTAAACTTATCTGTAGGTAACTCATGCACAAATAGCAACAGAGGTGTGCCGGCCAGGTTCCAGGCCCACTCGGTGGGTGTACAGAGCTCCCACAGACACCCCACAGAAGAAGTGGGTGTGGATGCAACAGGGCAATTCAGCAATGCCAAGCCCCAGATGGACAAGGGGCCTTGCTGTTATAAAAGGCAGTCATCAAACTCATTCTGAGTCTAAAAATTGGGTGGATTCCTCCAGGTGAAGATCACAAGTCCGGGACTTCTGCATACTCAAACAGGAAGAAGAGGGGAATTCCCTCCATTCCTTGATAGTTTAATCCTTTTCTTTCCTTTTTATACCTGATGCAGGCAGGGAAAAGCAAACAATGAGCTCAGAAGTCAAACCTGCCATAGTTAACATTTTCAGTTGAGACCCAGAGTGGCCAGGGAAGAAACACATGCTGATCAGATGTCCCCTTTCAACTGGCTGAGCAAGTGACAGGCACTGGCATTAAGGAAACCAGACCCTGCCCCTGCCCTCAGGGAGCTCAGCTTCCAGGGCAGGCAGGGAAATTCAGGTGAATTCCAGGGGTGATACTAACAGGTTTCTCTGCTGAGATGACTGCATACCCAGTGGATTCACATCAGGACTTGCATTGATTTCCCACCTACAGTAGGAAAGGGGACCCCCGTCCAAGGGTCTACTCATGATTCCGGGGCCACAGAGGCTCTGATTATACGTTTGGGTGGGGTCCCTCCAAAGTACAGAAGCTGGAGGGGATTCTTTCCTCTGGAGGGTCAGGGAAGTTCTGAAAGATGAGTAGGGACTTTGCAGGGTCTCAGAGGTGCAGGAAGGGCACCGTGGGCAAAGGACATGTGAACAAACCATGGAGGTAGAGCTGGGCTGAGGTTCCCAGGGGAGCTCTACATTCTATCATAATTCTGACTCAGGAGGTGAGGGGGAGAGAGGATGAGAACGGGTTCCTAACATTCACCAAGGATCGGAATTCACACTCGACTCTGTCTCACACTGGCCATGATCCTCGGCCCCTGTGTGAGTTGTGATGTGCGTTCCCACTTTACAGATAAAGAAACCAAGGCTCAGGGTGGGTAAGAATAACCAGTCGTGCAGCTGAGTTAGGATTTCAAAGGCAGGCCTATCAGATTACAAGGTCCATGCTTCTTCTGTTCTGTGCTGTTACTTCTGATCTTACGATGCAACTTTTATACTATAAACAAGCACTTGTGGAGCACTGCTATGTAACAGGGGTGATTCCAGCCTGGGGATAGAGCAGCAACCAGGTGAGGACTCTGTCCTCATAGAACTTCTAGTGTTATGGAGGAGACATCTGAATAAATTCCCATGGCAATTTTGGATAAACTAAGTGGTGTGGGGTAGACAGAGAGTGAGAGAGTAGACCCTTGGATGGGGGTCCCCTTTCCTACTGTTGATTGGGGAAGAGGAGGACTGCTTTCCCTCGGGTGGTTGGGGAAAGGCTCTCTGAAGAAGTGACACACGAGTGACACCTGAATGATGAGAAGCAGGCAAGCATGGGTGATTTGGGGGGCTCTGCAGGTGGAAGGAAGTGTAAAGGTCCTGAGGTGGGCTCCAGCTTTTGTGTTCCAGGGACAGAAGTCAAGCCAGTGTGGTTGGAACAGAGGAGCCATGGGCACACATGGTAGGAGATGAGGTCTGGAGGACAGAGAAGAGCCAGAGAATGCAGTTCGTCCTGCATGAAGGTGATTTAAGGACAGAATGTGGAACTGAGCCAAGATTTTATGATTAGAGTTAGGTGGGTAATGTCCCTAGGAAAGTCAGCTTGGTGAAAAGAGAATAATACTCCATTCTGCCTCCTCCCCAACTGTGTGGCTTAAACAAGTGACTTAACCTCTCTGGAACCTCAGCATCTTCCCATGGATGGTGAAAATTGTAATGCCTGCCTCAGAGGCAGGAGGTGGGGATTAGCCATCCGGCACTGGTCCATCCTCTTGTCCTGTAGAGAGTTAGTGAGAACTCCTCTTGGGGACCATGGGTCAGTTTGAAGCTAGTCCCTGGAAGGACTTAACAATCAACGTCTTAACTCACAGGGCGTCCCCTGCCCATCCTGATGAATGGCAGGCCTTAGCAAGCTGGCTCTCTCTCCAGGTGCTCTCTGGGAACAGCTGGGCTGCTCCGGGTAATGTGGGTCCATCTGAGGCTCACATTTTGAGCACCAAAGACTCAGAGCCACGTGGCCTCTGTAGCACAGGCAATACTGGACCCGCCACAGAAGGACTACAGAACCAGAGACTGCCTTTGCTTCAGTAGTTTGTCACTGGAGTCATTAGATGAACAAACGTCCCCACCGTGCCTGCTACCCAAGAGGTCCCGCTCTAGGAAGTAGGGTTTCAGGGCCGGCTCTCACAGGACATTCATCCTAATCTCAGGCAGCTAATGAAGCAAGGAATTCAGATAACCTAAGTGCAGGCCAGAGGGGGTCCAGAGTGTTAGCTCGAGAGGGTCAGGGAGATTTCCTGGATGACAACGTGACATTTAGGTGGACAGTGACCCCAAGGAGATGTAGAGTCAGAGCCAACAGCACTGTCAGGAGCCTCGGCCACCCAGCCAGTCAGAGCCACAGCCAGGTCTCTCTGAACCACGGACTTGCTCTTGCTAGCATCTTCCACGCTGCAGGAACCAAGCTTTGCAAGAGAGCAGCTGCCAGCTGTCCTTCCCAGCAATGTCAGAACAGCTGCTCTGGGCTGCAAAGATATCTGCTCTGAGCAGAGGCGGCCGCACCACCTGACAGGTGGTTATGAAATCTGCCTCCACACCAAACAGATTGCACCACAAACACCAGCCAGGCCTGGCTTCAAGTGTCCGTCCTCCCAAAGACTCATGACTGGGAAGTGTGATTGCCCTCTGATCGCTGCTAATAATAGCCCTTACTATATTTTTGTTAAGCAACAATGAACTTTGAAACTTGGGTAGCCAGTCACATCATCACATCAGCTGGGCTATCCCTTGAGTAAAGTTCACCAGAGTGTGAAAGTCCAGAGAGCTGGAAGTTTCTATTTAAGGGGGAAAGGGATAGAAATTCGTCTGAAATCATGACCCTCATGGGGCAGACAGGGCGCATGCCTTATTCAGATTAAGTGGAGAAGGTGCAGATAGACCTGGCATAAACTCTGAGAGCAGCCACATGACCGCCCTTCCCTCTGCCAGTCCTAGTCTCCTCATCTGTTAAATGGAAGGTGAATCCCCCCTTACATCCAAGGTTCAGAGAATGCTAAGCTCTGTGACTGGTGCATTGTAAGCCCAACAATGAGGGTGGAAGAAAGTCTTCTTTACTGCCTTGAGAAGTAAGAACAGATTAGAAGACAGAGATTCAGAAAGGCTAAGTGGTTTTTCTATTCTCCATAGCCAGGAAACACTCAGATTTGAAGTCAAGCCCACCTCTGAATCCCCGTATCTTTCTCCAAATCTTTATGCTCTCCCTACAGCCTCATAATTTGCCACCCACCAGAGTGAGAAAATTCCACCTCGGGGGAGTGAGTGATATTTGGCTGACCACTGGCTTCTCCGGGGTAGAGGAAGTGGGGTGGAAACTGCAGCATGGCAGTTCCAGGCTGAGACCTCAAGGGGCATGGTCAGTTTCCACGTGCCCACGAGAAGGGCAAGCCAGAGGCTCCTTAGCCTGACCCCCAGATGTGAGAAATGGAGCAGCCCCGGACCTGACCCAAAGCTCTGCCCCCCTGCAGCTTGAACCCAAGATGCCCAGCCCACCTCCAAACAACACGAATGACAAAAATAAGGCTCCTTTGCTGCGGTGGAGAGAAATCAGAGACCTGAGGTCAAATCCTCTGGCTGCCATGTTCTAGCTGTGTGACCTTGGGAAAGTCTCATGTCTCTGAGCTCCCCCAAGTTACTTTCCCTTTGCCTGGAGGTTCCCCAGCCCCCCAACCTCTGTCTGCCCATGACCCCTGTCTGCCTGTGATCTCTGCCTGCCTGTGAAGGCCTTCTTGATTCTCTTTCCCATGGGAATTAAGGCCTCCCTTCCTTTTGGTCCCAGCCACACCCCACAGAAAGGATCTGGGCCCCAAGAGTCCTCTGGAGTCCTTATCTGTGTATGTGGACTTTTCTAGCTGCAGAAGCTGAGCTCCCTCAGGAGGGGGACAGTCCCTCCACCACCCCAGATGCCCAGAGCCAGCTCTGTGCCTGGCATGTTGCACCTGTGGGTGGATCCTCGCCGATTTGAACTAACCTGAACAGAGGTACTCCAGCTATCATCCAGGGATAAAGTATTTAAATATTTTTAAAAGAGTTTCAGGGCTAAGTATAGAAATTTTTAAAAATCCATATTAAAAAAACACATCCATGAAAACAAACATAAGCAAACAAACTTAAGCCAAACACAACTCCAGGAGGTTTTTGCAGACAGGTCTCCCATCTAAGGCCTGTAATTTCCCCACTTGGCTGACAGTGGCTTTGGCCCAGCCCATGCTTCACAGAGTCCTGGCAGGCAGCCTGCAGGCTCCCCAGGCAGCCCACTGTACTCTTAAAAAGTTCTTCCTTAGACTGAAATCAGGAATGGTCTCTCTGGAGCTTTCACCTACTAGCCCTTCCCGCTTGGAACCACTGAAAACAAGCCGATTCCCTCAGCCCCATGGCTGCTATCTTGAGGGGAGACAGCTCTCCGGCCTTCCTTCAGGGGACAGCAGAATTCTTGCAGCTTTAGTTAGCATATACATCTATGTATATGTTGTATGCATGTGCACAGACACATATATATACATATGAAGAAAGAGCAGCTGCACACACACATGTGCACACACATGTAAGTACATATAGGCAATTACAGGGCACTACCTAGACACTTACAAGAGGTATCTATCCAGGACTCAGGAAGCCCAGGACACCTTCTTAAAGGGAGTGGTGCCAAGCTCAGTGGGAGCTGTGAAATATTTGTACAAGTTCCTACAGCTGATAGTGAGAAAACAGCCTCAAGGGAACACCTCCCCACTGTGGCAGTGGGTGACAGCTGATGTCTATAAAACCAGTAAAGCTAGACATCATTATTGTCCATATTTTACTGTTTTTTCCATTAAAATTTTCCTCCCTAGGCCCAGCCTCCCCAGTACCCTGGGCTTGGGGCTCTTATTCCATTAATGTCTTTAATAGGATGCCCTGGGTTTGAGTCAGGCTCTGTCACTCACAGCAAGGTGACCACTTCTGGGGGCCTCCATGTCCCCATGGCAGAACCAGGATAGCAATGCCTATTCCCTGGGTGGCTGTGTGTGCTGAGTGAGGCATCTTTGGGAAGTGCCCCAGCACGGGGCAGATGTTTGGCAGAAGTTGACTTTCTTTCCTTGTTTGACAAGACGATGCCTGCCAATCTGATATCAGACCTCCTTAATAGCTGATAATGTCAAACTATGTTATACCTTCCAAGGCATTTGCATTTGAACTAGAGTACCAGCCAGTCTGGTGGTGAGCAGGCACTGTGCCCAGGGGATGAAGACCCCTGAGGCTCTGGAGCTCACAGTAGAGAGGAAGGGAGGCTCCGTGGCCAACTGTGACAGAGGCTGTACCAAAGTATTACGCTCACAAAAGGAAATAAGAATTTAATTCAAAGTGGCATGATCAGCAGACGCTTCTCATGGTGGCAACGCCACAGTCCCACAGGGTAACAGAGGCACTAGCCTCCTAAATATCTCCCCTGGGGCTGCACTCACTATCTATGTCCTGCTCTTCTCTTGGAAGATAAAAAAAGTCCTTCTAAAATTATAAGTAGGATAGTGGTGCTTCCCAGCCAAAAAATCTGCCCCGACTTGTCTTTGCTCTTATAATAAAACCCCAAATCCTCCCCCAGGGTGCTGAGGCCTTCCGTGAGGGGCCTGGCTTCCTCTGCCCCTCCACAGTGAGACAGGCGGGGCCTGGGGGAGCCAGGCTGCTCCACTCTCTCCCCAGGACAAGTGCCCATGTGGAACCTCTGCCTGGCCTGTTGGGAGGCTCCAGGGTCACAGATGGTGAGGAGAGAGGCAGGCTTGAGCCTTGCTCTTGGCTGGATGGGATCTCTCGGAGGAGCTTTGCAGACCCTCCATCAAAGTGCTGATCAGCATCGAGGCAGGAAACAAATAGTACACAAAAGGGCTCAGTTAACAAAGAAAGGAACGGCAGGATTATGTTTAGAGGTGAGGGAAGCATTAAAGACCAGCAGGAAAGACTGATGACCCCCAAAGCTAGCAACAAGGGAAGCCCCTATCCCTCTGTGGGTGGAAGGGAAGGGAAAAAAACACATTCTGGGAAACCAAGGAACCACACTTGCCCCCCGCCCCCACCAGGAGTTAAGGCCAGACTACAGCAAGGAAGTTCAGGAAGGAGAGAGGGACAGACCCTGACCTCTCTTTCCTCCTACCCATCCCTCTCCTGCAGGAGTCTCCTCACACCAGATCCTGCTAGAGTCTGGGTGATGCAGTTCTTAGAGATTAGGCCCCTGGGGCTCAGAGCAGGCAGAGAGGGGCAGAGAAGTGGATTGAATGAGAAGGATGGATGGACCACAAAAAAAGAATTGCCAAGCCAGCAGGTGTCCCAGCATCCTCCAGGGAGAATAGGGGTCACAAACACCAAGGGGGCAAGCTCTGTCCCAAGCAAGAGAAAGCCCTTTAAGGGGCAGAGTGAGCCTGCCTGACCTGGCAGATTTCCCAGCCAGGCCAGCGCGCTCACCTAGTGTGCAGGGCCTATGCCCAGTGCATCCGCCAGAATGTTCCACATGACCACAGCCATCTCATACTTTGGCCCATGCACAGCTGTGGAGGACAAAGGGGTTGTTCTCCAGTGCTGGACCTCTCCCATCCACGCCAGGACCAAGACATGGGCAGGCAACAGGTGCCTTTGCTGCCATCGTGAGAGAGATAGAGATAGTCCAGATCTAGCAATAAAAATAGTGAGAAGAATAAGCTCGGTAACGACAATCATCCTGCACGCTCAGGTCTGCGGCCACTGCGTTAAGTTACACAAGCTTCTCCCAGACCCTAGGAGGGGGTGGCTATTATTATTCTCATTTAAAAGATGAGTGAGACCCAGAGCAGGTAAGCAGCTTGCTAAGACACTCAGAGTGGGTGGAGGAGTCAAGCCCGAGTCTGCTGGGGGCAAAGGCAGCTGCTGATCACATTGCCAGTCTGTCCTCAAAGCCACCTGGAGGCCACAGACAGATGGGAGAGAGAGAGATTTCCTGCCCATGGGTTATACAGGCATCCACTGTCAAAGGATCAAAGTTCCCTTCTCCACAGTGGTCTGGCAGCACCAGCCCCGCACACTTGATTTTCCAGCTATGCTGATCCCTGTGGTGTCCTGAGCACACACGCCGGACCTTTGCTCAGGCTGTTCCCCTTGCCTAGGGCATTGCCTTCCCTCTTAACCCTCTTGTGGCTGGTCTAACTCAGCCACACTTTTTAAAAAAAATTTTATTTATTTGTTATTTTTGAGACAGAGTCATACTGTGCCTCCCTCGGTAGAGTGCTGTGGCATCACAGCTCAAAGCAACCTCAAACCCTTGGGTTTAAGAGATTCTCTTGCCTCAACCTCCCAAGTAGCTGGGACTGCAGGCACCCACCACAATGCCCGGCTACTTTTTTTGTTGTATTTATCATTGTTGTTTAGCAGGCCCGGACTGGGTTTGAACCTGCCAGCCCTGGTGTATGTGGCTGGTGCCCTAGCCACTGAGCTACGGATGCCCAGGCTCAGTTAGGCTTTCATATAACTTGCTCCACAAAGCCCTGCTGGACATAGCAAGTCCTGGATAGGGGCCCCTCCTGGGAGTGTTCACACACAGCCCCCTGGGAGCCCTACCACAGGACTCGGTCTCCCCAGCCAGGCTGACAGTCACCTGTCCTGACCCCCCATGTGTGAACAGATGTATATGTGTATATTGAGCAGTCACTGCTTAGGAAACTACGGCCAGGAGAAGGTCCCTTCCCACACCTGGAGCAGGAGGGCTGCGATTGGCAGCACGGTTTCCACCCTTGCAGAAGGTCCAGCAATCCACAGCTACCACCCACATGCTGGTCCTAGGACACAGCACAAGGCAGAGGATGAGCAAGTCTCAGCTCGGCACTTACCAGCTCTGTGACCTTGGCAAGCTGTTTGATATCCTCAGGGTTACCGAGAGAATGAAATGAGGTGACACACGAGAGCCCTTAGCACATGCTGGCACGGAGTGAGTGTCCCACGCAGTGACCCTAGAGCAGCATGTGAGCGCAGAGAGGCGCCAAGAGCTCCCAGAGCCACGAGGCGCGCACAGAACCACAAAGCGCGCACAGAGAAACACCGAGGGCTCCCAGAGCCGCCAAAGCACACACAGAGAAACACCGAAGGTTCCCAAAGTGGCCAATGCGCACACAGAGAAACAGTGAGGGCTCCCAGAGTCGCCAATGCACACACAGAGCTGCCACCCACCCAATCGCCTCCTCCCCCGTCTCTGGCAACAAACCCAGCTGGGGGCTTTCTTCAGCGACCTCTCTCCACTGTGTCCCAGCCCCAGAAGGAACTCGAGGGAAACAACTTTGCCATCAGCCCCTTTGGGCTGCTCTAACAGAGTATCAGAAACTGGGTAGCTTATAAACGATAGACATCTGCCTCACATGGTTCTGGAGGCGAGAAAGTCTGAGATGGAGACAGATTTGCATCTGGTCAGGCGCCACTTTCTGACTTCTCCCTGTCTATGGCTGAAGGGGCAAGGGCTGTCCCTCCCTTGGGCCTCTTTTATCAGGACACAATTCCCACTCCTAAGGGCTCTGGCCCTCGGCCTGCTCACCTCCCTAAGTCCCTGCCTCCTAATGCCATCACACTGGGGGGGAGGATTTCAACAGACTGGGGACACCAATATACAGACCCTACTATTGTCTCCTCCGGTTCCGTGCTATGAGTTTAATTATGAGGTGGGGGAGCGGGTGGGAATTCCCCCTCTATTATTTCCTCTTGCTGCCTAACACATTCCCGCAAACTTAGTGACTTAAAACAACATGAACAATTTTGGATGTCAGAAATCCAAAATCACTCTTGCTAGGTTAAAGCAAGGTGTTAGCAGGGCTGGGTCCTACTGGATTCCCTCAGGGATGCTCCTTCCTCAGTCTTCTCCAGTAACTGGGGGCCATCGGCACACCTGGCCCCTTCCTCTACCTTGTAACCCAAGGGCAGCATCTCTGCTCTCTGCCCCACCCTCTGTCCTTACTCCTCCTCCTGACTCTGTCTTACATGGACCTCCCTCAGCAGGCCCATCTGGATCAGCCAGAACAATCTTCCCATCTTGAGGGCCTAATCTTAGCCACATCTGCTAAGTCCCTTTCATGACAGGTAACATATTCAAGGTTCTGTGGATTCAGACAGGGACATCTTTCAGGCTATTGGTTAGCTGACCACACCCAAGCCCAGAGTCCTGACCCTCTGGCCATCTGGGGCCTCAGAGAGGAGAGAGATTATGTTGTCAATCCACATCCCAGGCATAGCTGGGAAGTCAGTGGACATTATTCCCTTTCAGAATCATGGACACTTAGATAAAGGCCATGGTGTGCAGTTTTTAACTGATAGATTTGAGAGTTGGGCTGGGCTGGTGCGGTGGCTCACACCTGTAATCCTAGCACTCTGGGAGGCCAAGGCAGGAGAAATGCGTTGAGGCCAGGAGTTAGAGATCAGCCAGAGCAAGAGTGAGACCCCATCTCTACAAAGAAATAGAAGTATGAACTGGCTGTTGTGGGGGTGCCTGTAGTCCCAGATACTTGGGAGGCTGAGGCAGGAGGAGGACTTGAGGCCAGGAATTTGAGCTTGCTGTGAGCTATGATGTCGCCATGGTACTCCAGCTGTGGTGACAGAATAAGACCCTGTCTCCAAAAGAAAAAGAGATTTGAGACAGGCATATACTAAAGCTCGGGCCACGCCCAGGTAAGCTGGAACCTCCCTCTGGTGAGGCCAGAGGTATCTTTCTAATGAGTTTCCAAATCCCAGGCTTTTTTTTATCACTGGCCCAATCTCAACCCAGCTTCCAATGTGATCAGTTTCCGGAGCTGATCACCTCCCTCACCAGCTTGAATCCTTCCAGGATTCCCCACTGCTGCCAGGACATCCCAACTTCCTGGGATGGTTCTGACTCACCTCTGCTTACCCCATTCTCAGCCTCTTCTTCCCTCGCTCTTCCTGCAACCAAAGGCTGGAGCTATCCCAAGGATAGCACTGCCCTCATCTTCACCACCCTGATGACAAAACCCACAGCTTCCTCTTACCAAACACGAGTCACACGCCAGGAGGCATGCTGACATCCGGGGCTCTGCGAGTGCTGCTCCCTGATTCACATTCCCACCTGCTGCCCCAGTGCACCAGCCCTGCAGGCTGGACCCCAAGGTCACCTCGTCCTCCAGGCAGGATCACCCCCCTTCCTGTGCAGCATTGCAGTTTCTCTCCACTTCCTGTCACCCCAGTTCTGTACCTCGAGCTCTTTGGAGGGTGTTGATCTCCTAATCACTGCGACATCCCTATCACTTAAGCTTTTGACTTGGTGCAAATTAAGGACTCAGTGAAATGTTGGAGAAAAGAATGAATCGATGTCTCTCCCCAGGCTCTTTGCTTCCTCCTTGCAAACCTGCTCTCGAGATACTGAATCCTGCAAACAGGTCAGGCCAGGAGTCTTGCTCTCGAAGTACTGAATCCTGAGAATGGATCAGACCAGGAGTCCCTGACAGATCCCACTTGACTGGGATCCAGACCCCAAGTGGGAGGGAGGCAAGAGGTGGTGTTCTAAATGCTTTATACAATTTTATTCTCTACTCTTTCAATCTAGAGCTTTCCTACACAGTGGATTCTGCTATTGCACCAGCTTTACAGATGAGGAAACGGAGGCACTCAGTTAAGATCTGCCTCAGTCTCATAGCTAGTAACCTAGGAGGTGGACATGGGATGGAACTGGGGTTTGCAGGCACCTCCAGAGTCCCTGACCTCCTATTTCACTGCCTCGTGCATTTATTAAGCACTTACTCTGTGCCAGGCACAGTGCAGATGTTCTATATGTAACACTTACTTAATCCTCCTAATCACCTTGAGATGTGCTATTGATCACCCCTGCTGTAGAGATCAGTGCAGCTACGACAGGGCTAAGGCCTCACACTTACAAGAAGGAGCCTTTTGACTAAAGCGCAAGAGTTGGCTTTGACCTTCAGTCAAGGCTCAGCTGAGGAAATGGTCTGGGGGGAATAATTTTTTTCTCGGAGAACAATGCAGGTTTTCAGAGGCAAAGGGCCCTTGGGCCAGCCCAGACCTAAAGAGCCTGGATGGCTGCCAACAAGCAGTTTGGACAGCTCAGGATTAAAGCTGGTGGTCAGAAGCCAGTGCCTTGAGGTCTCTTTCTTTGAGCTAGGTGGAGGGAGAAAGGAATGGGCTTGGAGTCAGTAGCCCTAGAATAGGTGACATTGCCCCTTCCCTAGCCCCTCAGTAGCTGAGTAATTTGGGGCAAATCACTTAACTTCTGAGCCTTTGTTTCCCTATTTGTAAAATGAGAGAGAGAGACTATCTCCTTTGCAGGGCTGTTCTGAGAATTAAATGAAACCAGTTTGTAAAGTCCCTGGTACATGCCTGTATAGAATCAGTGTACATGTTAAAAATGATAACAGGTTCACAGGAGGAGCTGGCTGGGGATCACATAGCCTCTTCTACCCAAACTCCTCTTTCTTTGTAGCCTTTATTTTCATCAGTGACTCCAGTGTGCTGTCAGTGGCCGTGATTTAAAACCCCCGAGTCCTCTTTGCTGAGTCCTGGAAGCCCCCTCCCACCCCACTCCCAGTTGGGGCAGCCAGCACGTGCCCAGCAGTGTGTGAGCATATCTGCCCAGGGGCATCCTTGCTGTTTCTGCCCTTTCCATCTCTCTTCTGGGTCAGCTCCACAACCCTCTCAAGAACCAGACACCAGCACAGTGCCCAGAGCAGTGATTTTCAACCAGTGTGTCATGACACACTGGTGTGCCATGAAAAATTTTAAGAGATCCTTAATTAAATTACTTTTGAAAGAAGTTATATTTGCTAAGAGATATGAGCAATCAGAAAGCTTTGGAGACTACTCAGTCTGACGGTTCCACGGTCTCTGTCAGGTGCCTGTGCTTGGATATATGAGAATAAAGCAGAGAGCTGTACCCTCTCCAGTACTGTGATGCCAGGACGCTTGTCACATCTGAACTTCAGTTTCTGCATTGGAGACAGGGAAGAACCTGCCCCATGAGGCTGTTCTGGGGATCAAATGAGATAATCACGGAGGGCGCTTAGCTCAGTGCATATGACGACACTCACTTTTTATTGACAGGAGAGGAAACTGAGGCTATAGCATATATGAAAATTCCTCTTAGGTCTGATGCTTTCAGGTAGTTGTGGCCCCAGTGGCCTGACTACAGGTGCAGTTCCTGTCCCCCTCACCTGGGCCCTTTGGGGCCCCAGAGAACTCACTAAGGAAAGGAACCATTGCTTTCCTGCCCTGACACCCCTGTGACTCCAGTACCCAGCACATAGCACGTATCAAATAGCTCTGGGATTTGGGTGAAGAAATAAACTGATTACCCGTCCTTTTCATATTTGAACCTTCTGTCAGCCTTGATTTATACTTTCCATGGGGGGCACAAAATGCAAAGCCCCGGTCTCAAAGGCAGATGGTAAGTGGGCGTCCACTAGAATTTTCTAAAGAAATGAATAAACAAATGAATGAACGGTGAACTAAGATGATTTCTGTTTTGTGTCAAACCTTAGTCAATCATATTTCACAAAAATTCCCAAAATGCTCAGGAAAAGGTCACCTCCTAGCACCTAGCATGTCCCCCCAAAGCCAGTGTCATGGTGTAAAGCTGTGTGATCATCAGTTTCTCCCCCTCCTGTGCATAGACTGCAAGCCCCACAAGGTCAAGGACACTGTCCTCTGGGCTCATTGTCATTTCTTTACTGCTCTGTTCTATGTCTGGCATACTGTGGCACTCATTAAGTGCATGCTGACGGAACACTTGAGTCTGTAAAGTGAGATATCATCCCAGCCTCTCCTGCATTTTACAGCTGAGCCCCAGAGCGCGGATGCGTCTGGCTTGGCTAAGGTCTTTCAGGCGGCTGGTGTCAGCCCAGGTCCACTGTCATCCTGATTTCTTTCTCCCTCCCTTCCTTTCCCCTGGAAGACTGGGACCCATGGCCCTGGAGGTGCCAGAATCCCAGGGGTGATTCTAAAGAGAAAGGAGAGGCCGTGCCTTGACAACCCCCCACAAGAAGACACCAGCAAGGGAGGACTGTGCCCTCCAGGCTGCACGGAGGCCCCAGCCCTGCCCTCTGCCTGGCTCCCGGGTCAGGGAGAAGCACCCCAGCCCTGGGCTCACCAACACCACACAGCTCCTTTTCCACCCACCTGCTCCACTCCTGGAGAGGTGCCGGTCACACCAATACATGGGAGTGGCAGTTATGGGCCAGGCTGTGCCACCCACTGCTTATGTGACTTTGGGCCAAATCCTTAACATCACTGTGCCTCAGTGCTGTCTGTGCAAAGCGGGCACAGTGGCCATGTGTACTTCACAGGTTGTCGTGAGCATTTGGAGTTAATGTGTGTGAAGGACTAAGGGCAGAGCCCGGCATGGCATGCAGTCTGTACTGTGAAGCCTGGGTTCCCCTGACAATGCCGCCCTGCCTCTCTGGTCCCACCACTGTGTCCTCTCTTCCTTATCATGGTGCACATCGGCCTCTGCGATACCAGAGCCCATGCCCACTTGTCTTCCAAGGCCACTGCTCCAGGAATTCTCTCCTTCCTCAGCTGCATCGCCGATGTCTGCCTCTCAGACCTGATAACTCTCCTTGGCACACACACCCACTGTCCCTCTCCCACACAGGCACACATGCACGCACCCTGCTCCTGAGCCCACCACTGCATTTCTTTGTTCCTTGACAGAGGAGGTCCTGCAGAGAGCTGAATAGAGGCTCTATCTCCAAATCCGCTCTCCCTGGTGTGCTCAGATTCACCCTGGTCAGGCTCCTGCCCCAACCTGCCTCCAAAACTGCTCTCATTACAGGTGGTCAGGGCTCTACTCTCATCAAGGCAGCCTGTTTGACACAGCTGCTCCCTGCCACCAGAGCCCTTAATGCCATCTGTTGGCATTAAGGATGAAGGGTCCTGGCCCCTCCTGACTGGCTGGCTTCTCCACAGTCTCCTTTGCTGGTTCCTCTCCATCTTCCCTAACTCCTGATGCAGGAGGCCAGGGGCTCAGTCCTTGGTCCCCTTCTCTTCCTTATCCACCTGCTTTGAACACCATCTGTTCACTGTGGACACCCAAATGCCTGGGTCCAGCCCAGTCTGCCCCTGCCGGCTTAACACCTCCACGGGGGAGTCCTCAGACATTGAGCATTTAATGCATTGAAGAATCAATGTTCCAGGCTGGGTGTGGTGCTCACACCTATAATCCTAGCCCTTTGGGAAGCCAAGGCAGGTAGATTGCTTGCAGGCACCTGTAGTCCCAGCTACTCGGGAGACTGAGGCAAGAGGATCGCTTGAGCCCAAGAGTTTGAGGTTGCTGTGACGCCAGGGCACCTACCAAGGGCGACAAGGTAAAACTCTGTCTCAAAAAAAAAAAAAGGAATAGACATCACCGTCCAACACCCTAAGTCTCTCCTCCTGCTATCCTTCCCATCTCAGTTAACAGTGGCTCAATCTTTCAGCTTGCTCAGGTATGAAATCCTCGGAGTCATTCTCAACTCCTCTCTCCCTTTCACACCACCTTTCTTGGTTGCAGCCGTCATTGTTGTTTGGTGGCCTGGGCTAGATTCCATCCCGCCAGCTCAGGTGTATGTGGCTGGCGCCTTAGCCGCTTTAGCCACATGTGCTGATCCAAACACGACACCTTTTGTCCACAAATACTATTGGTTCCTCCTTCAGAAGATGGTAGCGTCTGACCACTGCTCACCCTTCTGGCCTCAGCACCATAGCTTCACTGTGGCCTCCGTGTGTCCACACTGCGCCCTTCACTTGCCTTTCACATGGTTTCCAGAGCAATCCTGCTGAAGCATGAGTCAGACTGGGCACAGCTCTGCTCAAAACCCTCCAAGCGCTCCTCACACTGGTGATAAAGCCAAAGCCATCACAATAGCCTGCAAGGCCCCACTCCCTTCCCTGGACCCCACAGCCTACCCCTGCCCTGTTCCCTCCTGGTCCCTGCTGTGTCCCCCCAACCCCCAATTCTGCCTTCTGGTGGCTTCTGAAAAGCCCAGCCTCTCTGCTCTGGCCCCCCCCCCTTTGGTCCTGCCCCAGGCTCTCCGTTTCCAGGCCCTCCTGGTCACCCTCTGCTCCCTCTCCCACCTTCTGCCTTGCTGTTCCTTCTCCCTTTCCCAGCCCTCCCCAACACCCAGACAGCTGGGTGTTTCCTTCACTTCCCTTGGGGTAACCCCTCTCTGGAATGTGAGCTCCTTGCCGCTGAGGATTTGTTTACTGCAGGCTCAGGAAACATCTAGTAAGACAGAGAACTGCTGGCTTTGTCTTCCTCTGTTCTTTGTGAGGAAAAAACCCACCTCTTCCAGCCGTGCCTTCCCCTGGTGCCCAGCCCAGTCTCCTGCAGCCTCTGTGAGCCTTGTGAGATGACTGACGGGCAAACCAAGAGCAAACGGGGGCAGCTGGGGAATTCTGTCGGGGCTGAGGTCGGCCTGGGCTGCAGAATCATCTTCCAGAAACCACCGTTCTTCTCAGTGACTTGGTGACAGCCTTTCAAGCAGGCCACACATGTGGACTTGGGCAGCCCTCGTCCCACCTAGGGACTGCCTAGTCTTCCTCGGTGTTTGCTAAATGCTTCTCTTCCTCCTCAGGACCCCCCTGGAGGTCACCCCAGCCCCGCCAGCTCTCTAACTCCTGGGAAACTGCCCATCCACAGCTTCTCCTGCAGAAGGCACACACGTGCCTCTCACAGTGCACAACTCTGCACAAGACGGGGCGGAGGCCGTCCCCTGGGTAGGGAATGTCCTTCCTCCAGCTGCCTACCAGGGGTGTCTCCAGGGGCCTGCCCTTGGGCACAGTGAGGCTCCCTCTGCCTGGTCTCCGCCATGGACATGGTACAGACTAGGTGGACAGCCACCTTTAGCCAGGGCTCCATGTTCCCCAGCAGGGTGAGGAGCCAGGTAGGAGCAGAGAATTATGTCAGGGAGCGGCCACAATCACAGGGACAATGTGAGAGGAGCAGAGAGGTGATGTGGAAGCCCAATGGCCCAAAGACCTAAGTTTGCTGCAGAAAGTCCAAGAACAGATTTGAAATCGGGACTGCCCCAGCACACCTCTCCTAGAAAGCTCCCTGACCCACTCTTTTCTGGTGTGGGGAGTCTCTCTCACGCGTGTCTCTACGGCTCCCCATGCTCACCTGGGCTGCACTTCTGTGCCTGGCTCCCTGTGTGTCCCCAGCTGCACTGAACCCCTAGAGGAAGGGACCAGGCCCCCCGTTTCTTTGCATCCCAATGCCAGACCCAAGGACCACTCAGGAAGCACTGATGGGTGGACGGGCCGAGGAGAAGCCAGACCACGCTCTGTGATGGCAGTAAACCTCACACACTCGCAGGGTAACTTGCCGTTGGTAAAGCAATTTGGCATCCACGATCTCATTTCCACCTTGGAACAACAACACCGTGAGACAACAACTCACACATTCATTCATTCATTCATTCATTCACTGGTCTAGGCACTGAAGTGCAGGAGCAAACAGGACAGACAGAATTCCCACCGGGGGGTCAGAGGGTGCTCACATTCCCATACCAGGCATGGCCATGCTCAGTAGGTGAGCAGACAGAGGTTAGCTCCCGAAGGCTGAGCCACCTGGGCGAAGTCACAGGGCTTCTGGGTAAAAGAACCCAATCAGAATGCAGGGCTGCTCACCACCCCAGAGTCACCTCAGGGAATCGTGGGCTCATCCGTGAGATGCCTTTATTTTTTTTCTCCCTATCTTAGCAACAAATAAAAGGAGACTTGGCAGACATCCACACTCGGAGACTACCTTGGAACACTTTCCCTTGTCTGATGTGTGTGTTTAACAAAGATGTGAGAAATACCTGCCAGGTCGCTTTTTGCTGGAGCCAAGAAGACAGAAGCCACATAGCATTGTGAGCACAGCGTCTGCTTGTGTACAAACCCGCAGGCATTTTTAGCAACTTTGGGGAACATAAAGAAAGCTGTTGGTTTTGTTTGCACATATTTTTCGCCTCTGCAGAAGGCTTCTCACCAAGCAGCAACCTCAGAGTTGCCTTTTATTTGATCTTAAGACACACGGTGACTTCACAACTCACTGGCTGAGCTACAGCTGAAAGGTCTAATGCTTACCTGCTCCTGGTTCCATCATTGGAAAATGGGTCTGATAATAAAGCTTCCTACCTCCCAGGGTGCTTGTGGAGTGCTTTAGAAAAGCTGACCATCCTTTGTGCTGGAGGGAGTGGCCTGGGAGGGGAGGGCCTTGTTACTATCTGAAGGAGCTGGAATGGAATCCAGCTGGATTGGAATCCACCGCTTATCAGATGTAGAACCTTCAGCGAGAAACTTACCCTTACTCCTCTAGCCTCAGTTTCCCTCATCAATGATAATATTAGTACTTATCCCAAAAGATTGTTACAAATATCAGCAGTTATGAATATGTGCATGTAATTGCTGTCTGTAAATGGCACAAAGTGGCCATTATTATTATCATCATCATTATCATCATTATGTGAGTGAGGTGGTCAACAAGCATTTTAGGAATTTAAGACTGTGGATTCACTGGAACAGTGTCATGCCTCATGTCCTCTACATGCCCAATGGCAAGAACTCCCCCTGGCAGTTAGCAACTGCTCCAGCTTCTCAGACAAGTTCCAAAAACCGGTGGACATGATTAGGAAGAGACCAAGCCCTTCAAAGCGGTTCCCTTGAACAAGAGCATTTTACCCCACTGACTGAGCAGACTTTACACCCGTCTGCTCCTTATAGAGACTCACAAGGCAGGGATTATTATTATTCACGTTTTGCAAATTAAGAAACTGACACTAAGTCATCACAGCTAGCAGGTGGCAGGGCAGGGACGAGAGCCTGAGAGTTTGACTTCTGAGCCCACACTGCTAACCTCAGCCCTGCACTGCCAGGAAGAGTTCTGGTTTGAGGTTTCCTCCCCCTCTGACCTAGTTGGGCTTCTGGCCTCTTGTTTCTGATTTCCCCTGCCAGCAGGAAGAGCAGTTTCTCTCTCTACAGCAGCCTAAGGGACTGGCCCACGTGGCCGGCCTGTTCGGGTTTGGGGGTGTTGTGTCTTAGTTCACCCCCATAGTGGCAGACACTGGGAGTGGAAAGGGAGGCCACCTCACTCATCCCTGGTTATCCCCGCCTGGCAGTGCCCACCCCTCTGAAAGCAGATGTCACTTCCTGCCAGCAAGGGGCACAGGGAGACCCACCCATGCCTGTCTCCTGGGAAGCACACCCCAGGCCCCAGAGCTGAAGGAGAGGACAGGTTGGGTGACCTGCCCCAGGGAGCCCTGACTGTGGGGCCAGACACCAGCCCCTGGGAATGACCAGATCCCAAGTCCCACCTTTGCTCCTGACTCTTTATCTGCTTCCTTCAGGACGCCCCACAGCTATTCCCACCAGCCTGCTGTGTGGCCCCACACCCAGGTGCAAAGTCACAGCTCCTCAGTCCAGACAGGGGACAAGGCTTGCTCGTGGTCACGCGGGCGTTAGTAGAGGAGCCAGGACTGCCACTTTTCTTATCCCCAGACCCACGACCCTTCCACAGAGAGATATCAGTGGCTGGAGGTCAAATGCCAGCGAGTTGCTTAGAAGGCTGGGTCAGCTCTGGTTTTGAGTGGCACCTTGCCATCACAGGTAAGAGCTCCATTTCTAAAGTAAGAGCAACCGAGTCTGAATTTCAGCATCTCCACTAGTTTCCTCCCCTTGGGCAAGTCACATAATGTGTGTGACCCTCCGAGTGGAGGGACAGGCACCCTTACCTCACAGGCCGCTGTGAGGACCAGGTGATGCAGGGCTTATGAAGCCCTTAGCCCACTTCTGGCAAAGACCAAGAGGCCAAAACACGTTAGCTTTATTTGTTCCTTAATTTGCCAAACTTTTATTAGACATAAAGATGGGTACTTGAACATAAGTCATTCAATATGCAGCACAGTGCCTTAAGGTGGGGATAAGGTCTCCACGAAGCAAATGGGTAAAGGCAGTGTCAGGGGACTGGGTAACTTGCCCAAGGTCTCTTGGTAAGGGCAGCCTTAATTCTCCAGCTCCAAATTCCTTGTTTTCTATACTAATTCATAGAGGCTTTTTTTTTGGTTCTGTTCTATTTTATTCTAATTCAAGAGTGATGTAGATGAACTCAAATTACCTTGCAAACTGTCACATAAAACACCCATGTGCAAGATTCCTGTAACTCTTATGAACTTCCACAGTGCCTCCCCGCCTTAGAAGAACAACACTTCTTCTGGCTTGGTCTACTGGGCACTTGCCTCAGAATCACCAGAATGCAGAGTCCACGGCCCCATCTCCAGACCCCCTGAAGCAGAGTTGCTGGGCGCAGGGCTGCTTACCAAACTCTCTAGATGTTTCTGAAGCACATTTAAGTTTGAGAATTACACTTTGGGAGTCAGCAACCAGTAAACACTGCTTGATAAAGAGGGAGGACCATTTGCATGATGCAAAACTCAAACATATAATCCGGGCGTGGTGGTGCATGCCTGCAACCGCAGCTACTTGGGAGGTTAAGGCAGGAGAATTGCTTGAGGCTAGGAGTTTGAAACCAGTCTGAGTAACATAATGAGACCACATTTCAAAAATAAATCAAATGTATAGCAAGCTTGAAATGCCACCATGTGTACCAGGATCAGAGTATGACCAGCAGGGCAGATAGAACCTGAACTGGGGCCAGGGGGCCCAGGACACTGAGAGTGGGTGGAACTGGTGACCCCCAAACGTCCCAGGTGCAGTACCCACAGGGAGCTCAGAATGGGACCAGTGAATATCAGTCAGGGTCATCTGGCAACACTGCCAGGGGGTCCCCAAGGGCAAGGACAGCATCATGACATTAGTCTCACAGCAGCCGTTAGGAGAGGGCCAGAAAAGAAGGGACCCAGGACCAGGCTCTGGCCTTCGGGGGAGCTGGAGAAGAAGGTATGATCCTGGCTCCCACTGAGCTCTGGTTTGCAGAGTAGGGATATAAGACAGAGGACAGTCTGCATCAGGTCTAAGGCATGAGGTCCGAGTGGAGCTGGCAAGAGGGAGAGCTTGATTCAAGAGATATGGGCAGGGGAGTGTTTACTTTGAAAGCTACACGGCCCTGTGGTGGGATTGCAGGGCTGCAGGGGAGGGGGTTGAGTGCATGGCTGCAACCTGTACTCTCCATAACCCACATAGCAAGCCACCTCTTCCAGTCTGTAGCTTAATGCTGCTCACTGGGGCCTGTGCCACAAGCTCGGGACCTTGAGACACTGTAATACCATATTTACTGTCTAGCAGTGTTTGGATCTGTGGAGCTGCCGAGGACCTCACCGCTGGGTTACACTGCTGACGTATTCTGTATGGTAACTCTGTAGCTCTGTATCCCGGGAGCAGTAGGCTATGCCCTATAGCCTAGGTGTGTAGTAGGCCCTACAATCTAGGCTCCTGTAAGGACACTCTATAATGTTCACACAACGATGAAATCATCTAAGGATGCCTTTCCCAGAACATATTTCTGTTGTGGAGCGATGCGTGAAGGTACTAAATCCAAGAATGAGCCAGGCACTACAGGTATTATTTGAACCTTGTTAGCATCTGTCTGATCAGCACACACTCGTTTCCTCCTAAGCCCAAGCACAAACAGAGGCCAGATCCCCAGGGGATTTCAAACTGGTGTTCTTCCCACTGACCAGTCTAAGCTGTCCTGGTTCTGCTACCTGGGTGACAGGAGAGAGCTCTGCTGGGGGTCTGAGCCTGCTCACCTGTGTTTGTGCGACAGCAGAAAACAGGAGAGGAAGCAGGAAAGTGAGAAGGAGGCCCCAGGCATGCGGCACTTCTTGGAGGAGCACCCACGCCGGAGGCTACAAGCCCTCCATCCAACGATAGCCTTACGGAGATGAGCCCTGTGTGAGCCTTTGCTTAATTTGGGACTTCATAAAATGTTGGGAGCAAACTGGTCTTCTTACTCGATAAATACAAGGAGGAGGGACAAAGTAACAATATTTCCAGATGGGTGACTGCAAATAGAAGGGGCAGATGTCCATGTAGTTGACTGAAATTTTAGAAAGATTTTTTAAGTTGATGATGAGGGTTCCTGAGTACTTAAAGTGGCCACAGTGTGGGGAAGAAGATTTTGGAGCCACACAGCTCTGCCAGGTGCGAGTTGTGATATTGAGGACAGGGCACATAGCCTCCCTGAGCCTTGGGTTTTCATACCGATGTGTCAATAGCACCTAAATTTGTTGGAAAAATTAATTATGCCATAGATCTTAAGATACTGACTACTGCATCTCTGAAATAAGGGTATATCTTATAAACTATAGCAATATAGAGTCTATGAAACCACCATGTGTGAAATTCATCATCTACCCGCTAATTATGGGCAACTATTATCTAGTAGGAGCCAAAGGCGTGCCTTGGAAGACACCCTGCAGCAGCTGACAGCCATACAGCAATGTCAGGATAGCCAGACTGCCACAGAATCGAAACCACAGCTTGTGTTCAATGCACATTGGTCACGGTTTGTCACATGAACGCAGGTACCCAAATCTGGGATTCCAGATTCCCTGGGCAGCAATCTGTTACCATAACACTACCGACCATCAAAACGTGCCACATATTCTGAATTCAGAATTAGGACCCATAATGTCTGATCATCTGCAAAATGAAATCTAGCCACTAACTGTCTGGTCTAATTCTAGTCTTCTGCTGTGAGAAGCATCCAGAACAACCCAAAGTTCTTAGAACCATTCTGCTTCCTACCTCTGGGTTTTGCACGTGCTCTTTCTTCTAACTGGAATTCCTTCCTTCCTTCCCTCCCCCTGTGCTAATGTCCAGGTCCCCATACTCAGCAGGGGCAAATGGACACAGTTTGTCTACACATCACTTCCACACTAGGGGAAGAACAATAGAGAACAAGTGAGGGCAGGGCCTGCAGGGGTGCTGAGATTACACAAACGGGGTGCGCCTCTCCCTACCGGCCACCTGACAAAACCCTGCTCTTCTTTCAAGACATAACTCAGTCTCCCTCTTCTACGAGGCGCCATCACTCCTCGGGTTGAGCTGACTTCCCGTCCAAGGGGGAAACCTGTGGTGGCACCTTCCTCTCTGGGTCTGGGGCCTCTGGTCTCCCTTCTGGACGCTAAGCTCCTCAAGATCAGAAATGTGTTTCATTCACAACTTAGTTCCTAGGCTGGTGGCGCAAACATCATCGGTCCTCAATAAATACTGAATGGAAATGAATTGATTAAGGATTTGTTTTGTGATTGGTGGATTCCTCCCCATGAAAAATCTTATAAAAGATACAAATAACCCATTGCATTTAGTTCCTTTCTCTCTGGGTCTTAGTAACTGTCTCTGCTCCATCAGGGAATAAAGTTACCAATGCTCTTTTTCCTTTTTATTTTCCTTTCTTGTCGGCTTTTTTATCTTTCTCCCTTTCTCTGTTTCTCTCTCTTTCTTTTCTTTCTTTCTTTCTTTTTTTTTTTTTGCTGCAGTGGCACCCTGGCATCAACTGCAATTGTACCCAGAGAGTCCAGATGTGCAAAGAAAGCCCAAGTGTCCCTGCAGCTGGCAGTGGGAACTGGAGGTTCAAAGCTCATCTCTCGGGTGGCACCTGTGGCTCAAAGAAGTAGGGCGCCAGCCCCATATGCCAGAGGTGGCCGGTTCAAACCCAGCCCTGGCCAAAAACTGCAAAAAAAAAAAAAAAAAAAAGAAAAGAAAAGAAAGAAAGAAACAAAGCTCATCTCTCCTTTCCTTCTCCCAGGAAGGGTAGAGGCTGATCCCCTCCACCCTCTCTCTCACCTCACATGCTGAATCAGCTGTCACTTCTTCAGTGACCAGATTTACCAGGAGCAGATAAAGTAACCAGAAGGTAACAGTAAATATTTATAAAGTTCCTAATACATGCTGGAGTGGCCGGGCCCTTTTAAAGATGATCTAATTCTAATTTTGTTTTTCTTACCACCCCCCCCCCTTTGCCCCAAATTCTTCTTTCTCAAATTAAAAAAAATCCCATATTGTTAGGCACCTTAAATACTTTTGGGGAACAAGTTTGCGTTATAAATAGATACCACTATGAAACGCAGTGTTCATTAATCCCCACAACAGACCTGTGGGTAGGTTTTAGTAATTCTGTTTCATAACTGAGATCAGCTGGGCTCGGAGAGGAAGCGCTGTTGCCCAAGATCATCACTGTAGGAAGCTGGCGAGCGCAGCCCTGACCCCCAGTGGGAGCTTACCAGGCCTCAGTACCACTCTCACCAACAGGTTTATGCTCACTAATTTATTTGATCCCTAAAACCCCCAAAACACGTTTTTGCCACATTACAACAGAATGTGGAGGATTAGAGAGGTGAAGTAACTTCTCCAAGGCCACGTAATCAACAAACCCCCAGCCAGGCCTAGAACCAAGTCAGCCAGGTCCCTGCCCAAGCCCGTGCTTGTATCTGGTTGGTGCCTGCACAAGGGTCTTCCACTCTGAAACCCTGTGTGTTCCTCCCTACTTTCTCTCTTTTCCCTCCTAGGCAGGGCTGGGGGGGAATGCAGAAAGGCTGGGGCCAGCAGAGTGGCGGCAAGTCAGGTCTCCCTGCAATCTGGCTGTGTGAGCTTTGACAAGTCATTCAACCTCTCTGTGTCTCAATTTTCTCAGCCACAAAACAGGAATTATAATAATAGCAATCTTAGACGTATTGCAGTAAGGTGTGAAAAATGCTTAGCATCTGGCATTGAACAAGCACAGCTGGCTCTCCGTCTCTGTGGGTTCCACATCTGTGGATTCAACAGACTGCAGAATGATACCATTCAGAGGGAGAAAGCATTTCACTAAGTCCCAAAGAAAGCAAAGCGTGCATTTGCCAGTCACCGAGTACTACGGTGAATCCATGCAAATAAAGTGAGGTGTAGGCATGATTAGGTGTGGCCAGTCACCTAGAGGTGACTGGAGTATATGGGGGGAGGAGCACGGGTTATGTTACAATGCAAATACTACCCAGTTTATGTCAGGGACTTGAATATCCTTAGATTTTGGTATCCTTAGGGGTCCTGGAAGCCATCTCCCCAAGATAATCAATAATTGTTAGTTATTATTCTGTGCATGTAAAAAGCCTAGCAATTAATAGCTGCTCTTGATGTTATTACAGCCGAGCCCATGTCCTGGTGCATTCCACATTCCCGTGGAACTTTGACAATAAAGCAGCTAGGTCCAGGCACTGAACTGGGCCAGGAGGTGAAGCGGGAGCCTGTTCTCTCCCAGGCTGAAGACTTGTGCTCCCTTCTTTGTGGGCAGCCTTCCACAGAAGCCTACCCAAACTGACAACTGTATACCAGACCCTCCTGAGTCCAGAGAAATCGAAGAGCCATAGGGTCTCCTTACCTTTCTTCAAAATTGTAGGAAATCATTCGAATCATGTTTACCATTGTAACCATTCATGAGTCCAATGTTGTGTGTTCAGCACTATCTGAACCCCCAAATTTTTTCATTGTCCCCAGCAAAATCTCTGTACCCATGAAACAAATACTCATGTTTCTCCTCCCCTAAGCCCTGGTCACTTCTATCCTGCCTTCTGTCTCTAACCACATTTGAAAAGCGTTTTTTTTGTTTTTTGGTTTTTTTTTTTTTATGGGAAAATACACACAACATAAACTGTACTACTTCAACAATTTTACGGTCACAATAAGTACCTTCGCATTTCCCACAACCATCACCACCACCCACCTCCAGAACTTTTTCCTTTTCCTAAAGTGAAACTTTAGCCCCTTTAAACACTAAGTCCCCACCCTTCCTCCCCTCAGCCACTGGTGACCACCGTTCCTCTTTCTGTCTCTGAGTCTGACTGTTCTGGGTACCCCAGATAAGCAGAATTGTACACTATTGCGACGGACTTATTTTACTTCGCATAATGTCGTCCTCCAGGTCCGTCCCTGCATAATGCATGTCAGATTTCCCTTTCCAAGGCGGAGAATATTGCAGTGTGTACTGACATGCTGTGTTTCTCTGTTCCCTCGTGGGGGGTGCTTGGCCGGCTTCCGGCTTTGATGTGGGTAGCACTGCTGTGAGCGTGGGTGCACGTTGCTTCCTGTCTTTGAGCTGCTGTGGTCTACAGTGGAGGATGGACAGGTAGATTTCACCTGCGAGTTGCCCTCGGCGAGCCTATTTCTTCACCTGTAAAATAGGAGTTTCCTTACTCCCTGTAGGGGTAAATGAGGTGATATGTGGTTTAGGGCAGCGCTGGCCATACTGCCGGTATGAACATTAGCTGGGCTGTAGCCCCTGCTGGTGGGCAGAGGGAGTCCAGTGAAGAGAGAACTGTGAGCAGAGTGGTTAGCTAAAGCTTGTTCA
The DNA here is from genome assembly GCA_963574575.1 of Galagoides demidoff. Classification (NCBI taxonomy): domain Eukaryota; kingdom Metazoa; phylum Chordata; class Mammalia; order Primates; family Galagidae; genus Galagoides; species Galagoides demidoff. The sequence continues at coordinate 18,827 of CAUYQV010002676.1, read as the reverse complement.
TGAACTTCCTGGCAAATAGGAAGACCTTGGACTTCCCAATGAAGATACAGACTCAGGTCTCACCACCATAGCAGGGAAGAGGTAAGCCTGCCACTTAGCTCTCTGGGGCTTCTGGCTTGGATCTTGTGAGCAGGGGAGGGCAGGCAAATATGAAATCCCCACCACCACCACGTCTGCAGAACTGCCCTGGGGGCAAAAGCAAGCACACTTGTCCCAGGCCAGTTAGTGTGGGGTAGGAATCTGGAAAGACAGGGTGAGGAAGGGTGTGCCCACTGAAGTAGGAGCAGCCCAGGCAGGAGTCCCAGGGAGGGGGTGGAGCGTCTGCAGGAGAACAGGGAGGCAGCCTCTGGGGCCTGTGCAGGGCAGGGTGGGGCCAGGTCACTGGGGATGGAGCAGGGGGCCCTGCCCAGTTCTGCTCAGGGCCTGAGAGGGCTCTGATGCGCCGCCCAAGGTGGTGGTGCTTCCCGGAGGTTAGTCAGACTGATTGGACTGAGGTGCTGCCTGGCAACTGTTTCCTTCCTTCAAACCACAGGCAGCATTTTAAAAATTATATGTGTGTTTTACCAACATCACATACGTAGTTCAAAAAGTCAGTTCTGCAAAGCCAATTCCCCTACACCCCCAAAACGTACTACCCGGAGACAGCCACGTCCAATATTTCTCCCAGTCTTTAACCCCATGTTTCCAAATGCTGTGTTTAAACATCTCCCCTCATTTCTCACTGTGAGGGACGCCCTGTTCGCCTCCTAAGAGAAGGACTCAGCTCTCTCCTTTCATAGTCACTCCACGTTCCTCCCACTTTCCATCTAGTTCTACCATGATCTGGGTTGGATTAGTGTTCATGATGCGGTCAGTTACTGCCCAGTCCTATCAAATTATGATTCAATTTTTGCTCTTGTATGACTTATTCTTTCTGAACGAAGGGGCCTCATTTTAAAATACTATTTGCTTCTAAATACAGTAGGCCCTCTACAGTTGACCGCCTACACTGACCACCTCCTGAAGCTGACCTTATTTTCACAGATAGGACACACGCCACACGTACGGTAGGCCTAGTCCCTTATATGAACCATCTCTGTATGTTGACCAGTTTGTCACAGGCCCAGTTTGTAAGGTGGTCAACTTACAGAGGTTCTGCTGTACACGCTTGTCCCCTCTGTGGGAAAAGTAAGCCTCCTCTCAGAATCTTCATTAAAAGATAGGACCCCTCCTTGCTCTCTGTGGGGTGGCAGGTACTTCTCTTGCCCCCTTCCTCTCTCCCTCCATCTTCTCTCACTCCCTGCTCTCTGCTTTCTCCTCTCTCTTTCTCATCTCTTCCCCCCACTCTTTCCTTTCTTTAATATGAAATTAACTTATACTCTCATATGCTTTAAAAAAAAAAAATGAAGAATCTTCAGGCCCATCGGAGAATCCATCCATTTGCCTCCTTCCTTCCAGAGTCCTCCCTGGTTCGCCTCTTAGACACTGGTTCTTTGCCTGCTATGGTTCATTCGTGGTGGCCAGGACACATTAGTGGGACCCCTGATGCCAGACAGGTGGGTAGAATCAGAAGCATCTTAGCCTGATTATCTATAGATTCTACTCCGACGATACCAACTGTGTGCTTCTAGGTACCAGAGAGGTCTGATGCCAGGGGCTGTGGATGCGGAGATGAGTTAGATGCCATCTCTGCCTTCAAAGGGCTCTGAGCCAGTGGGGTAAACACTGTGTCGGGCCAGACGTGAGCTTGGTGAGGGAGGGGCACTCAGAAGAGAAGCCCGTACTTCCCTCAGCCTCTGGAAGGGCCAGGAGTTAGGAAAGGTGTCCTGGAGGAGGTGACACTAACCAGCCCAGACTTGTCAGGAGCGTTTTCTAAGAGCGCTGGGAAGGGACTGCAGGTAGGAGAACGTCATCTACACAGTCACGGGAGCGTGACAAAGCATAACTCCTTCTGGGAATGTCAAGTAATTAATTAATAATGATCATGAGAAAGGATTCCAGTTGAGGGTTAGGCAGGGTCTTCTGTGCCAGGTAAAGGGCCTGAGGGCAGTGCAGTGCCACACAGGGATTTTGAGAAGAGATGACAAGGCCAGGCCTGAATTTTTTAAGAGGCAGTATGGCTGCCCTGTGTCAGATAGGGTGGGGGAGACACAGGCTAGTGAGGGTCACCTCGTGGTCTAGCCTGAGCGAGCACTGGCACAAGATGTGGCACAGGGCCGGAGAGGCCTCATGCAAACATACTCGCCTTGGGAATGACAACGCAGGGAAGTTGACCGATAACTTCCAGGTGTCCAGAGGAAAGGGTCTTTCCATGTTACCCGTGTCTCCTGGGAAACCTGAAGCCGCTCTGTGCTGGGAGGAAGGCCACTCCGGGAAGGTGAGGCACCAGAAGTGGTTCACCATCTGCTGAGCGGATGGATGGACACCCAGAGGTGGAAGGGGCAGGACCGGGCCTTGGGCCTTCAGAAATTAGAGGCAGAGGCTGAACTAAAAGGCTATGAGGAGGGAAGGGATGGGACAGCCTGGTCAGGAAGGGCATGCCGAGACTCAGGCAGTCCTTGGCTTAAATACCCACCTGCCACCTGTGTCCTGAGCCTCAGTTTCCACATCTGCAGAGTGAGGACCGTAATCCCAGCTCCTTTATGTGGCAGTTGGGAGGATTCAAAGAGACCTTGGCTGTACAGTGCTTGGCGTGGTGCCTAGAACATTAAAAGTGCTTCATTTTGTGACTTCCTATTTTTTGTCTTGGGAATTAAGAACTGCTTCAAAAGCAATGAGATGTGACCTCCAAGGACAAGTAACCAGGGCTGGCTGCATAGGCATGGGGCCCATGCAGGCCCCCCTGGGGCTCTGCACCCAGAAGGGCCCCTTGTGTGTTTGAATCTCTGTTTTGCCATTTTCGAGTTCTTAACAAGTTTTGAATGAGAGGCCCCCTGCACGGGACTCCGTAAATTTGGTAGCTGTGCTGTGTGGAGGAGACCACACGGCAGAGAAGAGACGGGAGTACTTTCGAACCACAGGGCCCTGAGCAAAGGAGTGCTGGCCTGCCCCAGGAGCAGTTAGGGTGAGGGCAGTGCTCCCCGCTGGACAGCTGTGTGCCAGGGGAAAGTGGTAGAAGTTCAAAGTGGAAACTGGTGAAAGCAGCAGAGGTGATGGGAGGAGTCTGCACACACAGGGACCTCCAAACGTCTAAGGTCAGTGATGGTCAGACAGGACACCTGTGGAACTGGAGGTGGAATACTGTGGGAAGTGCTATGGTCTGCATTTTACAGGAAAAACTGAGATCCAGAGAGGTAATATAAAGAGGGCTGCACAACGATATTCTACGTCCCTAAATACTTTTTTACCTTTGTGAACTCCTTTCTCCAGGAAAGTATATATGTGTGGATATGTACACAATGTAATTATATGTTGCCACTGCTTTGGTGTAACAGTAAATATGTCACTATTCTGTACTAAAACTTTTTTTTTATTTTGAGACAGAGTCTCTTACTTTATTGCTCTAGGTAGAGTGCTGTGGCATCATAGCTCACAGCAGCTTCAAACTCTTAGACTCAAGTGATCTTCTTGCCTCAGCCTACCAAGTAGCTGGGACTACAGGTACCTGCCACAACATCCAGCTAGTTTTTCTTATATATTTAATGGAGACGGGATCTTGCTTTTGCTCAGGCTGGTCTCAAACTCCTGAGCTCAAGCAATCCACCTGCCTCAGCCTCCCAGAGTGCCAGGATTACAGGCGTGAGCCACTGTGCCCACCTTAAACATAGTCTTTGACCTGAACTCTGGTGGGTGTCCTGCCCACAGGCTGAATGAGCACATCATCTGGATGTGGGTCCTCAGAACACATGTGGCAGCCAGAATTGCAGGGCCTCCCTGGAACGGGTGGGCAGTCCTCTTTCTCCTCCAGGGGGGTGCCAGCCAGTCCTGCAGGCCCCTTCCTCTGGAGCCTGCTGTACCACCAAGCACTTTGCATCCCCATTTCCTGTCTGAGTTTGGAGTTAGAAGGTGGGGATGACTGAAGGGTGGAGAAGAGATCTGTGAATGTCCAGGGTCTGGGGAAAACAAAATCCAAGGTCTCATATCTGCAGGTGTCTGTGACTTTAGCCCGAGTGTCACCTACACTTTCAACCTCAGGGCTGCCTACTTGCCCCACCCATGGGGAAGGCAAGGAGGCTGAGTCAGCGGCGGCAGCTGGCGACAGTGTCTGGAGAGGAGAAACATCAGCGTCTGTCTGTCTGTCGGGGTTCCAGGGAGACCTGGCTGGAGGTGGGGGAAGCACACAGACTTTTCTTGTGTGTCAGCTGCTCACATAGCCTGGAGATGGGCAGAGTGTCCTCAGGGCAGTCCTGCTTCCCCTCCTGCCTGAGGCTGGCCTCAGTGCCTCCTCACTGGCCTTTTCTTTCCTCCCTCCACAGAGCCAGGATGGTGACAGGATGGCCTGACCCACGGGCTTCAGTCCAGTCCTCCTATCTTCCTGCTTTAGCCACTGGAGGTACCTGGGTTGGGGAGCAAGAGACATCATGGGGAGGGGAAAGGGCATCTATTTGGGAAAGGAAAAAGGTCTGGTCTAGCTGTCCTGATACACACCATCCTTCAAATCAGACCCCTTCCCCCTAGGAATTTATGAATGAATGAATGAATGACTTTCAAACTCCAGGTCTTAGAGGTCACTCCCCTTCTGCCCTCCAATCCCCAAGGTGAGGAGATAGATAGAATCTAACTGCTTCTAAAACAGGAGGGACATGAGCAGGAAAGACACCAGTGAGGATTCTTGGAGCAGGGCATCAGAATAGGAGCTTGCTCCGTCCACTCCACATGTGGACCTGGGATTGCAGAAAGGAAAGCTGCAAGTAAGTTTGGACAAAAGTTACTTGGGAAGTTCCCACTTCATTGCCCCTGTTTTGTCTATGAAAGCCGAGGGTTCGTTGTGATGAAGGATGATGTTTGGAATCACAGTGGCACAGGGGAGGAGTGATCCGAGTTGGGGTTTGCAGACACATTATGAGGCAGCCTGCGGCCACTATGATTTTTGGAGGAAAGAGTAACAGCTGATGTTTCTGGGGCAGTTCTCACGGTCCAGGCACTGGGCTTAGCTCTCTGTTTAAGACAACCTCGCTCATTTTTACATCCGCCTGGAAAGCAGGTGCCTCCGTTAGGATGAGCCAGATGTGCTGCAGGGATCATAAAGACACAAAGGTTTATTTCTTGCTCAAACTCTGTGCCAGGGCACCAGGGAGAAGTGTAGCAAATGGTGAATCTGAGAAGCCCCAGGGGCTCTGAAAGGCCGGGAGGGCCAGGAGGGCGGAGTCCAGAGCCTGGAACTCAGAAGACGGTGAAGGAGTCAGAGTGAGGAGAGCACAGGAAAGATAAGCGGGAGGGGGCAGAGATCAGGCCCTGTTCTTGGAGATTCCAGGGGCGCAGCAGTCTCCAGCCAAGGTAACAGCCAACGCAGCTGCTGGTGTGGAGTTAAGGCCAAGGTCCCTGAGCCCACAGAGGTCAAAGGTCCTGCAGGTGGGGTGCTGCCTCTGTCCCTGGGGAGGGAGGGGACGGTGGAAGGCAACTGCAGGCCCCGGTTCAGTATGTGCAGCTTCCTGGGGTGTAAGTTTTACCAGGAGAAGGGGCTGGTAAATGATATTTTTTCATAGTCAAATGTGGAAACATAACATATAAGACTTCTGAGAAGGGTGTGTGGGGAGGCCCATGTGGCTCCACAGTGGGCAGCTGTGGACAGCCTCCTCCTGAACGCCACTGAGGATGGCAGCCAGGAGGACGGGAGAGCCAGTGACAACGACTGTCCACACTCCAGAGAGTTTACCAGGTGCCAGGCGCTGCTCCAGACCCTTTTCCTATTTAGCTTCTTCAGTTCTCTCATGATGCCCTACAGGGATGTGTCATTTTTTATTCCCACCTTACAGAGAAGGAGAAAGCAGCACAGATGAGATGAACTTGGCCATGAGGTTGCACCAGGAACAAGGGTCACAGGTGAGGTGTGGACTGAACGCAGGCAAACGGCTTCAGAGCCCACAGTCCTGACCTCCACACCAAGTGGAGAGCTTTCCCCACTGGGGCTGCCAGCAGACTCGCTCAGGGTGGGGCGGGGGGAGGGTCTATTAAAGGGAACATCCAGTCCCTCCCCTAGAGTTTCTGATTCGGTAGGTCCAAGTGGGAGTCCAACAACTTCCATTTCTAAGAAGTTCCCAGGTGCTCCTGGAGCTGCCTACACTCTAGGAGCCCCTGCTCTGCTTCACACTGCCTCACAAGCGGGTGCACACAGCACCTCACCAGCGCACCCTGGGCCTGCACCTCCTTAACAGTCTGTGTGTGTTTATGTCACAGTGGGGTAGGGGACTAAGATTCAGGTAGCACTAAAAGGCAAAAAAGAAGCCCAGCCCCCTTCTCAGCCCTGAGGTGTGTGGAATGTGGAAAAACAAACCATCCCACAGAGAGAGCAAGGGATACAGGTTCCACTTAAGATCTGGAGACAGGGGCATGCACGGTGGTGAGCTGTTATGTGGAGGGTATTTGGCAAGAGACAGGGACTCCAGGGACATGGAAGGGAGAGGGGACAGAGGAGGCAGCAGCAGTGGGCAAGAATGAGCCCGAGTGGGCTGGCAGTGGGGTGCGGCTGCTCCCTAGACAGCAGTGCAGGAGAGCAGTGCAGACAGGTGGTCCCCTCAAGGCCTCCCCTCCTCTGTCAGAACCTTCCCCCAGCCTAGTGATGACAGTAAGATGGGAGCTGATACCTAAATAGAGGTCTTGGGAAGGGAAGACAGAGAGGCTTGGACTGAGGCAAAATCAGGTGTCAGCCCCTGCAGAGACAGCTTTTAAAGGCATAGATTCACGTGTAGCAGAAGTGGCCGACCTTTCACCTTCAGAAGAGTCTTCCACCCATCTGATTCATTGCCTTTCCCTGAACGTGTGGGCCACCTCAGTTCCCCACCCGCTGTCTCTCCTGCAGTTTGCAGTCCAGCTTAATTAAGAGCTCTGCCGGCCGATTAGTCTCAATCACCTCTCTAATTGGGCACCAGCTGTGTTTTCTCCCGACAAGGACTCCTTTATGGAACTTCTAAACTGCATTACATGAAAAAAAAAACAACAGTTTCAGGGATATATGGTCATAAAACCAGGAACACTTGTTTTCTACAGAAATGAAGAGTTCATCTCTTTCTATGTTTCAGAAAATATTTTCTGAAAAGTTGGCAGGGAGGGTATTGAACAGCAAAGTCTTCATTTGTTTATGCTCCGAATGTGAACACTGATTGTGGTTTTGCATAATCACAGGTGTTCGTGCTTAAGACTTGAGAAGTTTCCTGGCAGAAAAGCAAGACTTGAGAAATTGAACGTGAATGGCTCCATTTAGGAACAGCCACCAATGATTGACAGAATCACTATTAGTAGCTAATGCTAGCTGAGCTCTTCATGTGGGCTTAACCCTGTGCCAAACACTTGACGTGGATTATCTTATTTAAACCTGACTGTTGCCTTCATGGCCTTATGAGGGAGGTATAAATGTTCACCCCATTTTCACAGATCAGGAAACTAAGGCCTGGAAAGGTGAAAGAATTCATGTTCAAGGTCACACAACTCACCAATAATTGGCTGGCATGAAACTGAAACCCAGGTCTTTGTCATGCCGAAATTCCTTTCTGCTTCTCTCCAACTAAACAATGCAATTAACCTGTGGAGCTAAAGTGCTCCATTTGCAAGGATTGCACTATCAACCACAATGACCTCTGACATTTGCACAGAGCTGGGTAGTGGCTGAGTTCTTCTGGGTGTGCTGCCTCTTGTGATATGACAGCCCTGTGCAGGAAACAAAGCAGTCGCCACAATCCTTGCATCACAACCGAGAGAACTGAGATTTCAAAGGACCAGGTGCACATGACCAGTGGGAAGCCAAGTTGGACCTCTCTGATTCCTGCTCCGAATCCAGTGTTCACCCCATAAACACAACATACACACAGACAGACAGGGGGCCCAGCTTTTTATGTTACCCTCCTCTGTCTGTTGACCAGTTTGTAACAGTCCCTTGGGTGGTCAACTTACAGAGCTTCTACTGCATATAAAGATGTGTCTATATTTCCAGCCATTCATTTATTCCTTCATCCCTTCATTCATTCTTTCAGTCCTATTGCTTTTTTTTTTTTCCCTGTCCTGATTAGTCGTGTGTTTACCTGACTGCTACCTGCTATCCCTTCCTTGGGCTATAAGCCCCATGAGAATAAAACCATGTCCTTCTTGATAATTATATTTCCAGAGAAATATAAATTATATTTATAAAATATAAATACATTTAGGGAACTTAGGAGCTTCTTAATTAATGTTTATTGTTGAACATATTTAAACAAGTATCAATTCATTTGCTCAGTAAACATTTGTTGAGCACCTAGTGTGTGCCAGGGACGGTTAGGGCTGAGGGACACGGCATGGATCAGGACAGGTACGGTTCCCGTCTTCCTGAAGCTTTCATTCTAGTGTGTGTGAGTGGAGGGAGGGAGTGTTATATACAAGAAAATAAGATCATTGCTGCTCATGGAGACTTGTGTCAGAGTGATGTGACAGAAAGTTCTTGTCTGAAAGCTGTTCACACACCATCAGGGCAGGCCTCTCAGTCGGCAGGGAGTCTCCATCTCAGGGGAGTGGTGGAGTGGGATCTTTGTAAGCCCAGAGCGGTGGAGCTTGGGCAAGCCCGGGCAAGGACGTCATCCCAAGAAGCACCTCCATGTTTTGTTTTGTTTTGTGTTTTGAGATGGAGTCTCACTCTGTTGCCCAGACTAGAGTGCCATGGCCTCAGCCTACCTCACAACAACCTCACACTTCTGGGCTCAAGTGCTCCTCCTGCCTCAGCCTCCTGAGTAGCTGGGACTATAGGTGCCCACCATGATGCCCGGCTAGTTTTTCTATTTTTAGTAGAGATAGGGACCTGCTTTTGCTCAGGTGATCTGGAACTCCTGACTTCAAGGGATCTTCCTGACTCAGTCTTCCAGAATGCTAGGATTACATGGGTGAGCCATGGTGCCTGGTACATCCCAGTGGCTTTGGAGACAAATGGGAGTTCTCTAGGAAAGGGATGGGGAAGATCCCAGGTGTGTGTAGGGACGGGTGGCAGGAGGCCAGCTGGCACGATGCAAGGGGTGACTGATCCTTGATGTGGGGCAGGCAAAGACAGGTATGGATCTGGTCCCAAAGTACCCTGCTGGGATGGCTAGTTCTATTTGTCAACTTGGGTACGCTCTAGTACCCAGATGTTCAAACACTAATCCAGGTATTGCTGGGGAGTTATTTACACATATGGTTAACATCTACAATCAGTTGACTTTAAGTAAAGGAGATTATCCATAGTAATCTGTCTGGGCCTCATCTGATCTGTTATAGGTCTTAAGACCTAACCTGAGATTTTTCTGGAAAGAAGAAGTTCTGAGAAATTCAGCTTAGCACCTGCCCAAGACTTTCAAATTCGCTGACCTCCCTGACGGATGTTAAACATGTCTAGCTAGATCTTTGGGAGCCAATTCCTTCAAGTCCATCTCCTGACCCATAGGTAGGTGGGTGGGTAGAGACACACACACACATGGACAGGCTCCTCATTGCTGCCTGGTTCTGTCCTGCTTGCAGATCCCTGCCTGCCTGATGCACGTCTGTCCAGCATGTGGCTTAGACACCATCCTTACGGTGATGGTTTGGGTTTTTAAAATATTGCTCCTGCTGCAGTGTGGGATGGGTGGAAAGGGGCAAGACTGGGAGGCTGGGAGACGGCCAGGTGGGAAGCAATTGTCTGAACTAAGTCACAGCAGTGAAACTTATCTAGAAAAAGGGAACCAATTCCGTGATGAAAGCAGATTTGGCAAACCTTGGTGTCTCCATAGAGGGTAGGGGGAAGGGAGTGCTGTGAGCCCCGGGTCCTTGAACATCTTGGTACATGAAATGTAAATGTCACAGGAGCGGGGGCCGTGTCCTGCCCCTGCTGTGCTCTCTGCTCCTAGAACAGGACTTGGCACCTGGAAGGTGCCCGTCACACATTAGTGGAAGGAAAAGTGGTGCAGCTCTCGGAGGCTCAGTTCACAGGTGGGCGGGAGGGCGAGGGTGAGGAACACGGGGGGAGTGCTGTCCTGCAGCTGGGGAGAGATGAGCCCAGGAAGCCGGATGGCCAGGTCCTCAGGCCCAGAGGGAAGCTGGAAAGATGATCCATGCACGGGAGAGGGTTCTGGGGCTGTGACCGAGCACTAAGGCATGAATATGGGAATCATACCTGAACCCAGGGCAAAGTCGCCCTCAGAGGGTGTGGAGTGAGGAGAAAGGAGCTTGGGGACCAAATCTTGGAAAAATTGTGACATTTAGGGACTGGAGCAGGGAAAGAACTTCTCCAGGGAGAATGATAGGAGTGGCCAGAGGGGGAGGAAGGGAATCAGAGGACCAGGCAGAGAGCACTGTGCAAGGACAGAGCGCTTCCACGGCTCTGAGAGGGTGACATTGACACTGACAATGGTGACCTTGGCCAGAGTGTCTCTGCTGGGGGTGGAGGGGACAGAGGTCAGACTGCAGACATTTGAGGAGGACACAGGGAATGAGGTAGGGGAGTCTCCAGGGTCTTTTCCAACCTTCCTACCAAAAGGTGGTAGCTCATGACCAGTCTCATTTGGAAGGGCCTGAAACTGAGGCATCCAAAGAACTTGGTTCCAAGTCACCCGCCAAGGGGCTGTGCCACAAGACAGCAGCTGTCCAGACCACACACTACCTTTTATAACTTGGCGGGACAGGGACTTTGAAAAGGATGGCTGTGCAGGGTGGGGCCTGGGCCTTGTCAGGGCTGATCACAGCCCCCAGGACGTGCCGGGCAAGCGTCTCCAGGACATGCGGGAACATTTTCTCAAGGGGAACCACCTTCTCTTGAAACAGCTTGTTCTGCTGAGTTGACAGGAGAGAGGAATGGGGACTCCTCGGTCCCGGGCCTTGTGCCAAGACAAGAATCGAAGACGTCAGGAGGCTGAGTCTGGCTGCAGCCTCCGGGCACTGGGGGGGCCACACAGGCTGTCTGCCTTCTCGGGGCACTGGAAGGTGGCTGGCGGGGTTGGGTCTGTTCCTCTGCTCTGCTTCTAGAACAGGACCTGGCACCTGGAAGGTGCCCATCACACATGGAAAGGAAGGTGCTGCTGCTGTCTGAGGCTCGGCTCACCGGTGGGCAGGGTGGGTGAGGCCGAATCGGTTTCAAAGTACAGAGACTTTGATGGAACAGGTCCTGTATTCATGATTTTACATACTTGTATTTATTTAATCTTCACAGTATTCTATTAAAAAAATATGGTGATTGTCCTTATTTATGGATGAAAACCCTGGAGCTCAGAGAAGTCACCTGCCCAAGGCTCCACAGCTTGTGGAAGGGCAGGAACACGTAGCTCTAGAATCTGCAGCAGGAGTGTCCATGTAGCCCTGGGGTACAGGTCCCAACCCTAGACACAGGCAGGGATGAGGGTACAGGTCAGGCCTCCTTCTCTGGCTCTGGGGCCTTTGGGGAATCACACCCTCTGTACCTCCGTTTCCCCAGCTGTGCAACGAGGGTAATGCTGCCCTCTTCACAGGATGAAGGCAAATGCCTCGCAAAGCACCTCACAGGAGTCCCAGCCCGGCCAGGTGCCCCATCGTATCCGTTCCCTTTCCCCTTTTTGTCATTTGGTGACCTTTGGTCTGCACTTACAGATTCCAAGAGCCCTGAACTCAGAATCGGAGTTCTGACAGCCCAGCGCTGCTCCTGAGACCTGCTAGGGACTTTGAACAAGTCACTTTTCCACATCAGAGCCTCAGTTTCCTCAGCTCTAAAATGTGGGAAGGTCAGGTTAGTCCAGGATGGCGCTGAGCCCCCCTTGTGCTCCCCTGCAGGCGTCACCGATGGGTCACAGCCTTCTCTGCCACTGAGCCAGACCACCCCCGAGAAGGCTTCTCAGCACAGACTTCCTACAGGCAGGCCATCATTCTGCCAGGGGGCAGCTGTGCCATGGGGTAAGCCCCCATGTTTCAGGAGCACACTTGCTGAGATGCAAAGCCTCTGATAAAGGGAGCGTATTACTCTCAGCACGTATTTGTATTACTAGGGAGAGGTTCTGATGGGAGCCCCAGCACGCACAGGTGAAGTGGCTGCTGTAATTTTCTGTCTGGGGTTTTCTTCTGTGCTAACTTGGGTATGACGTAGATGAATAAGCCTGGGGTAGAAGGCTGTTTGGGTGTATCCTGAGAAGAACAGGTCAGGAGACAGTTAGTATGAGGGAATTACCTCTCAGCCCAATAGATACAGGAGAATACCATGCTGGGAAATGAACTGGCTAACTGGCTTGACCATTGTCACAGCTGGAAGACAGCAGAGCTGAGATTCAAACCCAACCAGGTGCACCTCCAGAGCTGAGAACGACGCCATGGAAGGCAAAGTCCGTTTGTTTAGCGCCCAGATTGTTACTGAACGCCGATTCTGCATCAGCTGCTGTTTTCAATGCTAAGAATGCTATAGTGAAAGGAAACTGTCCAAATGCCCTGCCCTTGTGGGGCTTATAGCAGACGGTGACATTTATTGAGCACCTGTTGTATGTACCGTACTTTGCCAGCACTGGAGCTGCAAGGTCCGATATCAGTGGCTCTTCTTGGCAGGAATATATATTTATAACTTAGCTCTGTGGTTTCTTAGTAGATAGAAGAAGCCACTGCTTTGTCCTCACTTTTCTCATCTATAATAAAATATGAAGATGATGATAGCTACTTCCAAGGGTTTCCGGGAGGCTTAAACAAAACAGTATTTGTAAAGCACACAGTACTGCAAATTTTGGGCACTCTGTAAATTGTACCTAGCATTATAAATTCTGCATCTCAGTAACATCTCTGTGAAGTAGGTACTATTTCCTCCACTTTTCACAGAAGGAAATCGAGTCTCAGAGAGGTTAGGTCACTTGCCCAAGGTCACACAGCCAACCAGCGGTAGAAATAAGATAAGCCCAGGACAACTTGATTCCATTGCACAAATTTAACAGTACGGCCACGTGTTTTCCAAATTCACAATTGGACTAGCGGCAGGGCAGCAGAAAACCGTGTTCCTCTTTGGCGTCTTATGCAACAAACCATATGGACCCTCACGCTCTTACATAACCAGCCCAATGCTAACAAGAGGAAGTTTAACAACAACACAAAAAACAGATCACATTCACAACAGACCACCATATGCTCTGCCATTCCCTGACAGCAGCCGTCCCGACTCCTACTCGGGCGCCCACAGAAACCTTCTCCACAAAAACAGTTTCATTCCCAACTGACTCAAACGATTGATGCCTTCGAAAAAATAAGGGGGCGGGGAGGGGAAAAGTCCGTGCTCCTTCAAAAGAAATCAGTCTTACTAAGCCCTCGGGGATGCCCAGAAAGTCTCAGCCTCTACCTGTGGGCCTTGCTCAGGCTTAGCTCTGGAGTCTAAATTTGCCAAGGCTTTCTGGAACTGAACCCAATTCCGGAAGGCTGAGCCGACTGTGAACCCTGGGGAAGGGGGTCCCTGGCACGCTCAGCCAAGCACCAGCTTCCTATTCCTGCTCTCCCGCCTCCTTCAACCATTCCGGTCCATTTCCCTGCCTGCAGCCACAGCAATCCTGCTAACATGCCCGTCTCCTCCTGTATCTCCACCGCATTACTCACACCAGCGTGCCCTTGTGTGGCCAGGTGGCTTCCACACGCCTCCTGGCTCATGGTCCCGCTTGCTGACCTGTCCAGCCCCCTGGGCACTCCTCTCCCGGTCCTCAGGGCTCCAGTAACCCACCATTCCCTCTGTTCCCCAAAGCCTTGCACTTGCCCTCCCCCCTGCTCAGCCCGTCCATCCCCCTTCCACTTACTTCTCATCTTCTGAATCTCAGCTTAACTGTCACATCCCAGAGAAGCTTCCTGGTCCCCACAGTCGCCTTCCAGTGTCCCTGTCTCTCAGAGCACTTCACCTTTCTCCTTCCACAGCCCTGATCTCAACTGGTCGTGAGCTTCCGTGGCACCATGAGTTTACGAGGCCGGGATTTGTGTATTTCCCCTCATTTTCTGTTTGGTTTGTAAGTTCCGTGGGAGTAAGATCAAGAATCTTGCACACAGTAGGAGCTTAATGGGCATGTGATGGGTCAGGAGAGAAATGGCAAAGCGGAGGAGAGAGCTCAGACCAAAGGGAGCAGGAGGAAGCCGCACAGCATAGCACCCTGCTGGCCAGCGGGCAGCGGGATGACCAACTTGATGCCCAGCAGCGGCTAGAGCTGCCACGGAAGGTTTTAGGAACTTGAGAATAGCAGTCACTTCACTGTAATAATCACCAAGTCTCGCTCACACCTACAGAAGGCCCCTCAGCATGGGGGAAGGAAACACGGATGTAAACTGCCAGGGTGACTTCTGAAACCCAGAGACCTCAGCCACTGTGGCTACCAAGATCAGGGTCATAGGAACAGAAAGATTGGTCATAAGGGAGCCCAAGCTAGGTGAGTTATGGGTATAAATCTAGGGTCCCTGTCCAAGACCTGGCCCTGAGCTCAGCCAGAGGATATTTCAATTTTCTCCACCTGTCTCTGCTGGAAATTCCCGGGTCCAGAGTCAAAGAAGTTGTTCAGAGGCAGGAGATCAACGTGAACTGGGAAACCACACGGCAAGATCATCAGTGCACAGCCCTGGAAAGCTCAGCACTGGCAACTCGGCTCAGCGGTGCCCACAGAGTGACGTCTGGGAGCGGAGGAGGCAGCAAGGTGAACAAGACAGAGGCCCCGCATCTCAGAAAGTCCCCTGGGCAAGTGGTGGCAGACTGACATCTGTACAAATGACACTTAGATTATCAAGGGACAGAAAGTGCAACGGAAACGTGGTTGGGAGGTGGCTTAAGCTTGGTGGGGAGGAGGAAGGGGATAAGAATGGAGGGTTATTAGGCAGCGTGGAGTGTGCCAGGCCTTGTGAGGACCTTCAGAGATGGGGTGGAGGGGCACACTTGAGGGTGCAGAGTACAAGACTCCGGGGCCTGGCTGGAGATGGTGGCAGGGGCCCTTGACTTCCTCCAACGAGGGGGCTGGTCCTCCTGGGAAGGTGGTGGGAGTGGTCAGCAGCTTCATGTTTTAGCATCTCTGCAAGCAGCAGGTTCATTCACAAGCCCCAGGGAAGCTGTGCCATTGGGCAGGGTGAAGACGGCGCCTGGAGACAGAAGAAGCACATTAATACCTTAAAAACATAAATCTTTCCTCAGATGTTTGCCTGGCTCACTTCCCCATTCCTTCAGGTCTCTGCTGAAAACCATTCCTGAATATTCTATCTAAACAGCACTCCTTTCATTCCCGATCCCCCTGCCCCCCACCCCACGCAGCTTTATTCTTCTCCACAGCCCTCCCCCTACCTTTCATTTCACATATTTACGTGTTCACCTTTCCATCACATGCTTCTCTTCTAATCCTTCATGGGGCTGAGATCGTTGTCAATTTTAGCTCGACCTTGTATAAGCCCCGCTGGAATCATGCCTGGCATGGCAGGTCTGCCCTGCATGTGTGTTGAATGAAGGACGGATGCCTAGATGAGGGGGTGGATGGAGGAACGGGTGGAGGGATGGCTAACTGTGCGCTAGAGAGTCACTGGAGTCCCGGGACCAGAGTTACAGGTGCACGTCCACCATTTCCAGCTGTGCAACTGGGGTCGCTTCTCTAAGCCTTAGTTTCCTTCTCTGGGACCTGGAGCCAGGTTAACAGAATTAGACTGTCTCAAAAAAAGGGGGAAAGGAAAGAATACCTGCCCTTCCCACTCCATAGCAATGTTTTAATGATCAAATCAGAAAGTGCCTGGGAAGCCGCTTCATAAAACTGCCAGATGTAGTTCAAATGTCATCAGCAATGGTGACTATACTTCAGAAAGAAAGGATTTGGAGATAGTGACATGTCTGGGAAAGGGAGGCTTGACTTCACTCTCGTCCCCATCCTATTATATAACCTGGACTACGTTATTCTGTAGCTTCAGCTGCATAACGGGGAGCAGACCTTTCTTGACCCAAGGAAGGTTCTGGACCAAATCACTTCTCAAAAATCCTTTCCTGCATTGAATATCTAAGAATCAAATACTAGTTGCTTGATTTGTAGAAAACGTTCTACTCTCTAAAATCCTTTCCGGCTCCTCACCTCCGGATTCCTCACTGACATCTCAGGAGTAGGACAAGGGGGAACGGACAGCTTCCATTTTACTAATGAGAAAATTGAAGCTCAAAGAAGTTACACGTCTTTTTAATCCTGGATGTAGGCAAAGCCAAGACCTGAGTCCCTGACACCAGTCCTGCTGCCGGGCCCTGGACTTGCCCACTCCATGGGCTCCTCTATCAGTCCGTGCTGTGAAGCAATACTGGGGCATATGGGATCTCCCTGTGCCACCACCCCACACCAGTTTCTGCCACCCTTGCCCCACACACAGAGGTACAAAAATTTAACCATCGTGTTAGTTTCTTACCATCGTGTTAGTTTCTTACGTACCCTTCCATAGTTCTCTATGTGCTTGTGAGCAATTACAAACACATATTCTTACTCTGTATTGCTATTGTTATCCATGACATAAACACTGTAGCATGATACAGATACTTACTCTTCAGCCCCTGGCCTTTTTTCACTTAGCCATAGAACTTGGAGATTTTTCCAAATCAGTACCTAAGAGCTTTCTCATTCTTTTTTATAGCTACATAGTATTCCAGTGTGTGAATACATCATAATTGCTTTAACCAGCCCCATTTTGATTCAGACTAATGCCATTCTTTTACTATTACAAATAAGGCTGTTGAAAAACCTTATACATAGACCAATTCATTGCAGTATCAGAGAGATAATGCCCAGAAATATAATTTCTGAATAATTTATAATTTTGATAAATATTTCCAAATCCCCTGACCCTCATAGCAGTCGTAATACTTCGTCGAGGCTTTCAAAACAAAATAGCATGGACAGGTTGTCTCAAACGGTGACATTTATTGTCTCACTTTTAGGCTCCGTTTTGATAAATTGAATTTTCCTCAAAGATTATCGGTTTCAGCTAGGTTTTTAGAAAATCTTTTTGCATAGAAGCGTTATATTATTACCTTTCTTGGTTTCACTCTCTGGTTTTTTATTTTAAGTAATTGTCTTCTCTCCACTGTTCGTCTCCCCCTTTTTAATAACGAGGTGAGCCAATGGGGCCTCTATTTCATTAACTTAAAAACAGTCTTTTATATTTATTTTTCTGTTTGCTAACTTATTTCTTCATTTTTTTCTTTATTAATTTATTCCTTCTGCCTTCCAGCAGTCCGCTGGGGTTTTCTTTCCTACATCGTTGACATATGTTCGGTCAATTTGTTTCTATACTTTTTGTTGATACAACTATTAAGGTACGAATGTTCCTCTGAGACAGTTTTTATGGTATCCCATAGCTTTAATGCATGATAATTTCATCAATGTTGTTTTTAAACTGCCCCATCTAAATTAAAAATTATTTAACTAGAGTATATAAATCTTGAATCAATTCTCTAATTGCATTATAAATTTCGACTTTGATTGCTTTGTAAAAAGAGAATATGACCTTAAGTATTTCTGCATTTTGAAATTTTGAGATTTGGGCACTTGATGATACATTTTTATGAGTATAAAATGAGCATGTGGAAAAGCAGATGTAATCTGTATTTTTAGGGTACATCCTTTGAAATACATGAAAGTCACTTTATAGCTGTTATTTTGATCTTTGTTACCTTTATTTACTAATTTTACTTAATCTCTTTATCCATTCACTTTGATCGATCAGGAATTGAAAAATTAGTTTTGCACCATGATTATTTTGTTGTCAATATCTTCTTAGGCCCTGTAATTCCTGCTTTATGAATATCGCTGCTGTGTTTTTCGAGGTACGGATTTTCAAAATTTTTGTAGCTCCATTGTGAATTGCCCCATTTATGCATCCCTCATTTAGTTCAGTATTTTTAAACCTAATTTACACAGTTTATCATATAAGACGGCAACCTTAGTCTTCTCTCTGAATTTGCGTATTCCACATTTTTTTCCTCATCATTTTATGTTTTAAACTTTCAGGATTATTTGGGGTTTTCTCTGATGCTCTTTTTCTCTTGATAGGGAAGTTAAAGCTTATTATATTTAATATGAAAGGCGTGTTAGGCTTTTGTTTCTGTCATTTGATTTTATTTAGTAATCTCAGCTTTATATACGCTTTATTTCTAAAGACGTAGGTCTTTCATGACAACTTTATTGAGGTATAATTTACCCATGAATACATGAAATAAACATATAAATAAGTAAGATGCACCCTTCAGTAAGTTGTGACATATGTCTCCATCCACGCAACCATCACTATAACCTAAATCAATGATTTTCAACTGCTGTGCCGGGGCAAAAAATTTAAAGATCATTAATTAAATTATTTCAAAAGAAGTTCAAAGCAGATACATCTCATTTTTACTCCTTTTTTTTTCCTGATTAACATAATTTAAGTGGGCTGCAGAAATTTAACTATAGGTTCAAGTGTGCCAGAAGATTAAAAAAAAAAGGTTGAAAAACACTGACCTGGCCTGCACTGGACTTTTGCTGCAGCCAGTGACGCCCTCTCCCTCCTGCGCATAATGGGAACTCTTAAGGAAAAACTCATTGCACCAGGTGCAGAAGAAGCAGCGGCAGTCCCAAACAATAAGATCACGATAGTGGGCGTTGGACGAGTTGGCATGGCGTGTGCTATCAGCATTCTGGGAAAGTCTCTGGCTGATGAACTTGCGCTTGTGGATGTTCTGGAAGATAAGTTTAAAGGAGAAATGATGGATCTGCAGCATGGGAGCTTATTTCTTCAGACACCTAAAATTGTGGCAGATAAAG
>CAUYQV010002673.1:0-20763 GCA_963574575.1 Galagoides demidoff | reverse complement strand
CAACCTCCAACTCCTGGGCTCAAGCGAGTCTCCTGCCTCCGCCTCCCAAGTAGCTGGGACCACAGGCGCCCGCCACAATGCCCGGCCATTTTTTGGTTGCAGCCATCATTGTTGTTTGGCGGGCCCGGGCTGGGGATTCGACCCCGCCACCTTAGGTGTACGTGACTGGCGCCTTAGCTGATTGAGCCACAGGCGGTATACTTTCAAATAACTAAAAGAGTGGAGTTAGAGTTCTTCTAACACAAAGAAATGATGAATGGCTAAGATATGGGATACCGTAATTACACTGACGTATTAATCAAAACATTCCACGTTCCCTATAAAGATATATAACAATTTAACAACAACAACAAAAAGACCATTCTTTCCTTTGACAAAAACTGCTTCATGGAAATGGTGGTGATGAAAACCTACCTTGAGTATTCCAAAGAAAATGAGAGAAAAAAGTGGACACAGTACGAGAGACACTTTTTGGAATAGTTTTTCTATAAAGAGAGAATAGCCGGAGATGGAGAGATTAGGGATTGATTGCTTTTCAAATTGAATGTGTGAAATTTGTAGGGAATAACCCAAATAAATGTGTAGTAGTAATCTAGAAAAGAAAATCAAGTTAACCATACAGGTGAGAAAGAACACTGTTTTTGGAGTGAGGCACTGATTGGCTGAGAGGGCCTGGAATGCAGAATTGGGAGAATTGACCTGGGATAGGCGTTTGAAGTGTTCGCCTTGAGTAATGGTATGAAAGGCAGACTGCTTGGGCGTGGGAGCAGGTGGGTCAGTGATGTGGGACTGGGAGCCTGGGAAGGTTGTTTTCAAAGCAACTCTGTTATTTTTAGTGATAGGACAACTTGAAACTGAGGATATTGTAGGAGGTGTTGGATGTTTGAGCGGAGAGGAAAAAGCATGAATCGATCATGTTGGTGAATTAGAGATGAACAGACTAATAGGATTGGTGGAGAATACCCAGCGACACACTGAAGGTTAAAGCCTGTGAATCTAAAATATGATCAGTGAGCATAGTGATAGTTGTTCATAAAAATGAAGGAATTGTGGAATTCTCACTTCTTTTAACAGCATCTAGCCTCAGAGGTGCTAGGTTCTTACAGGGCAGTAAAAAGCACATGTAAGATGAGCAGGGCCCTGAAAGGTCTGGCGAGGGGAATAGGTAAGTAACAGAGGGTCCATCAGAGTTTTTTCTAATTCTGTCCTCCATGAGAGGAAACTCTGAAATTTTAATAATCAAGTACAGTTTGGGATTATGGACTTTAAAAAGCATTTTCCTCATTTTGTAAATGAAGAAACTGAGGTTTGGGAGGTTAGAGAAATGGTTTGTCTCCTAGCTTGAATCACATTACTTTTATAGGTGATTTTGAATATGCTGTTCCAGGAATGTTACATTTTATTCTAATTCTATTCCTTGTAATATACCATTCCCATTTGGCTTTTCAGTTTGTGTTTGATTGTGCAGTTATGTAAATTATTTTTGACAGATTTGTTATTAAGGGGAAAAAGATGAGTATGAATTCTAGTTCTACAAGGTCATTAATTTTAAAGAAATGTGCCTGGAATTAATGTTTTGGGTGCTATATTTTTCTCTTTCCATTTTTTTCAAGATGAATAGAATTCTATCAAAACAAATCGATTATTTAAAGATGATTAGGTAGGAGTTATTTCAAAATTCTTCTAAGCCTATGCACTGTTCTTAGAAATAGTTTGAATGTAACACTCAACTAGTGAAGCATTGTCAACAGTACAAGATTACATGGTAGCCCTTCTTTACAAAGCCAGCTGTAAAAAAACAAAACCAAAACATTTTCTTTTCAAAGCATATCCAAAGTGTCTTTCAGTTGAACGAGCCTTTGCTGAATGAAAGTTTCTTACCACGGTGTATATTTCTTAAGTATGTTGAGTGGGAGGTGGATGTACTTGATTTATGTGTTTACAAGAAATAAAACCAGTGACTGTCTTCCTTTAGCACAGTGGCCAAGTTTAACGATGAGTGAGTAAGCCATCCCTGTACAGATTTCCATATAAGCTGACTCCTGAAGTTCAGGAAAACACAGTTGATGTCAGTGTAAAAATAGGCAGCAACACTGATGTATGCCACTCCTCCCTTTTAAAATCAACTCTGTACTACTCTGTTTCTGTGTGATAGAGAAAATAGACCCTGGATACTGGAGGCCAGGTGGGGTTCAAAGTATCTACTTTGGAAACAGGACCAGGTCGTTCCCCATGATTTCTCAAATACAGAACTTCATGGCAAAATTGTAGAAATGGCTTAGGCATGAGGCTCAAGTGAACACTTTCATGTTCTCCCCTAGATCTAATGTGGGCCCCACCAGAGAACACTATCCGAAAGCTTTTACTGTTTGGGAATGTGCAGCAAGAGGAGGGCAGGGTCAGGGGTGCGAGTCTGCATAGGTCTCCATATACCAGATGCAGAAGGTGGAGGCTCTGTAGGGGCGTGTGAACGTGTGTGTGTTCCATGTGTATATGGATAATATGTAATGCGTTACACTCGCCGCTTGTGAAAAATTCTGATGGATAAAATTTGTCACTCCTTATTCTTGTAGAGATATGAATAAGCTATTTAGAAAGGAATGGAAACTTTTTAGATAACACAGACCCTTGCTACCCAAGTGTGTGGTGGTCTTTGAGTCAGTGGCATCTGGGTCACCTGGAAGTTTGTTAGAGATGCAGAGTCAAAGTCCAGCACAGACAGATCTGCTAAATCAGTATGTGGTTTTTAACAGGACTCCTCTCCACTCTGGGGTACTGGTTTGTGCATTAAACTTGAGAAGCACTTTTCTAGTAGCCAGATGGGTTGCTATAAATGCCTTCTTTTATATACTCAGGAGTAACATAGGACAGAATCAAAGAATTTCTACCTATAGTCGGAGTTCATAAGGTTCCGTTATCTGAGTGAAGTGTTGAGTGTGTTTTAAGTAGTCCTGGGGAAGGGCGTGTTCTTGAGGTCTTTCAGCTTTAAAACTCCAACAGTCAAAGCACATTAGAATTCTGTGTATCATTTTTTCCTATTCTTTTTTTATTTCAAATTAATACGTGGGTACACATTTTTAGGTTACGTAGTTTTCACTTCTAAGGTGGTGTTCAGGTTGTAGTTGAGCCCAGGGATGTCCTGAGCACCTTCACATTGTATACCAATTGCCTTCCCTCCGTCTCCCTCATTCCTTTCCTCTCCCTCTTGCTGGGCTATATCTGTGGTTCATCATTCATGTGGGCAGATAGTCCATTTGATCCCCCAATTTCGCTACCAGGTATCTACCCAGAAGAACAAAAATCATTTTACCAGAAAGACATTTGCACCAGAATGTTTATTGCAGCTCAATTAACAATTTCCAAGTCATGGAAGCAGCCCAAATGCCCATCAACCCACGAATGGATTAACCAACTGTGGTTTATGTATACCATTGAATACTACTATTCAGCCCTAAGAAAAGATGGAGACTTTACATCTTTTATATTTCCCTGGATGGTGTTGAAAACATTCTTCTTAGTAAAGTATCTCAAGAATGGAAAACAAATATCCAGTATACTCAATGCTAATATGAAACCAATATGTAAACCATTTTTAAAAGGGTTTTTGCTGCTTAAGTAGAAGAAGTTTTAAAAATAAAATATGAAATAAGACATTAACTTACTGTGAGTCAATCTGACATTAATTGTCAAGTAATTTGCAACTAGCTGAATAATAAGGGCAAGTGATAACTTTGTAGGGTGTTGATTTCCTTAGGAGTCATTTAGCCTACATGGGCTGCATGCGGAGTTGGCTCTTCATGAAGTTATGAGCAAACCTAAAGCTTTTGAATGAATTAAGAAAGATTAGTATGCCTAGAGTGTAGGGTGTCTGTGTATGTGTTTATATGGTGTCAGGGATGGGGGAGGAGATTATTGAGTTATGAGAGTGTTGCTCAAAGCTTTTAATGCCCTCGGAAAGCGTTTGCAATTTGGCTCAAGCTCAAGGAGAAATTGTTAAAGGGTTTAAATAAAGGAGTGAACTTGGCATTTCAGACGGCAAAGAATGGGAGTTAAAAGATCACAGACAAAAAGACAAGTTAAAAATTATTTGGATATTTCAGATGAGAATGATGCTAGCATGAATTAGAGACCTGGAAATCGGGCTAAATAAAAAATTAATTATTTAGGAGGAAAAATCTACAGCATACATTGAGTGATGTGTTGGGATTGGTGAGAAGGAAGACAGTGTTATGGCTCACTTCCATGTTTTGGGCCTTAAAACATTGTTCCCTTGGGGGAAGAAATGATTGTGTTGTCAAGTTATTTTTTTGATTGGACATCCAATTTACGTACACAGATAGTTAAATATTTAACTATCTTGATGGGGTAGGGCTCATTTTTCACATGACATACTTCCTATATTACTAATTTTCCCCATTCCAATTATTATATACATGAAGATGCCCCAAAATATCCATTCTCAGCCTGGGGCACTCACTTGAACTCTGAGCCAAATATACTTAACTACCTCACTTGTGAGTTTAAATTTATTCATGATCTATGTGTATGTGACTTAATAAAAAAATAAAAAATAAAAGCAATGAAAGAAAATCATGCCTTACTACTCATTGTAGACAGAAGTGGGGACTTTTTGGATCCCACTGCTTACATAGGGCATATGGGATGATAGTCAGTTTTGTATAGTGAGAAGCATAATTATTGTGGGGAAAGGATTATGATTATAGTTGTTTTAGTATCATTTTATATCTGAAACAACACATTTACTACTCCCTGCTCAAATAAATAGTGAATTAAATGATAGAGTCAGAGTCTTCATATTGAGGAAATGGGTTGATTGATAGGAAATCATCAAAATAATGGTAAATAAGTAAAATATTGTTCAATATTTCTATGACGTGCATTTCTTTGATGATTTCTAAAACCATGTAGAGCAGTCCCCCTTTATCTGCAGTTCCAATTACCCTCCAAAAAGATGTGTATGGTACAGTGAAATATTTTGAAAGAAAAAGAAAACATACCCTTTATTGCAGAATATTGTTGTAATTGCTATGTTTTGTTATTGCTTCTGTTATCTTTTACTGTGCCTAATTTATAAATTAAACTTTAAGTGTGTATGTCTAGGAAAAGACAGAGTGCATATGGAGCTTGGGACAGTCCTCAGTTTCAGACATCCACTGGGGGTCTTTGAACGTACCCTCTGAGGTTGAGGGGGGACTGTTGTAATTCAAAACATTTAATTTCATCACGTTAGCATTGACATCTGAAACAAATTAAGTGAAATTGAACTTCTATGGGACTTGTTCTCCCATGATCTTCTCTCTTTGACTTTGTCACCGATGTGATTTTTTCTTTTTTACCCTGCACATCAATGTATATTTACATTTCTTCTTGATTTTATTTTGATTTGGGGAGAAAATACAAATGGTTTTAAGGGACATTTAAAGTGATGCACCTTTTTCAGTGACTTTAGCTATCATTCTTAGAAAGATTTTAATGGAAAGGATTTCTGACAATATGAAACAGAAATTGTGTTTGACAGACTTCACATATAGGAAGTGTATAGTCTGTCTGAAAAAAAAAAACACATCTGGCACATTTTCTGTACTTTGTATCCATCTCTGCTGGCCAATCTTGTGCATTTGGACAGCTACGACATTGATGAATTACTTTAATTTACCAGGCAATGAACAGTTTGCTAAGGCTATCTGTAAGAACCAGCCAGAGCTGGTCCTGATCATTTCAGATATGTGTATTGTTTCAAAAAAAAAAATAACCAATCAGAAGAAATTTAGATGTATTTTTGTACCACAAATATACAGAAATACATCTTTTAGCAACCTCTACATATTTTTTATCATTCCCATCTCTTTTTTTTTAAATGAAAAATCAATACCTATATAAATATATGCTAAGTTAGCAGAAAATTTGTGATATAATTTGTCATTTTTTTGAGTTTGGAAGATCATTTAAAATTAAATTTATATAAATAAGAATTGGTTTTTAGAAAACAATGTTATCGTTAGGCCCTTTAAATAAGCAAGAAATACTTACTTTGACAATAGCAAGTTGTGATGTCAATTTTTCACTTAAATAGTTTCAACCCTACGTGGGGAACAGGCAGTGGAATCCACGAAATCCCAAAGTATTATACAGTTTTAGTGAAAATATGCCTGTTGGTGGTGTAAGCAAAGGTAATCTTGGAAACACTGTGGAGAGAGAAGTCACATAGAACAGGAAGAGGTCATGTTCTCTTGACGTGAAGATGGAAGTT
The DNA here is from genome assembly GCA_963574575.1 of Galagoides demidoff. Taxonomy (NCBI): domain Eukaryota; kingdom Metazoa; phylum Chordata; class Mammalia; order Primates; family Galagidae; genus Galagoides; species Galagoides demidoff. The sequence goes on along the minus strand of CAUYQV010002673.1, from coordinate 14,492 downwards.
CTATCTATTGGAAATGCATTCTGAGTTAACATTATATTTGGTGGACTAGATAGCTTGTCAGAGATTATGTGGCATTATATTTCTAGAGCACTTGCCATCTGCTAAGACCTGCACCAGGCCTTTTCACATGAAGGCAGTGAACTAAACCAAATAAAATAACACACAAGTAGGGTGTGGTATCCTCCAAAAGCCTTATATTATCATTTTTTGATACCTAAAATTCTACTGTTCAAACCTCGAAACTTAAAACTTATACCGTTATTAAAATATACATGTATCTCTATTTTTTAAAAATGTATTTTATTGTTTATTTCTTGAGTCTTCATAATTCTTCGTCCTGTGAATGATTACTGTATAATCATTACTGTTAGCAGACTTTGACAGAGGAGGTAAGAATGAGTTTAGAGCCTTTGACCATTTGAACGGAGCTGACATAGGACAAAAACTTGAGATCCAAGGTAAAACTATGACTGTTTAGTGTTTTGCTACATTATGTACCAAGTGAGGCTGAGCCTGGCTGCATTTAATATGGTTAATTCAACAAAACATTGCTCATATATTAGAAAAATCAAATCCACAATTAAAAATCTGTGTTATTCTTTGCCTTTTCTGTGTAATATGCTAAGAATGACTCATGTGTTTTCACTCTATAATAATAGTGCAAGCACACGGAATTATTGCAGAGTGGAGTTCCCAGGCTCATGGAACAAAGCAAACTGGTGTATGGGGTAGGGATGTCCATGAAAAATAATCTTGAGGTAACAGAAAAAATGTGAATAGCTTTATGAAACCCCCTAAATCAGAAAGGTTCAATCCTTGTCAGTATTTTTTTATGTGCTTTCACATTTTCTGCCATGCCCCTGTGTGCCGTGGTGGAAACTGGTCATGTCTTTGTGGGAAGAAAGGTCACAGTTTATCCACTGAGGAAGACTCAGATGTATGTATTCATTAGTTTCTTGAATGTTAAAAAGAAATTCAAACCACATTCTAAGCAGCATTACCTATGAACTCAATCTTGACTTTTGCTGTTCAGGAAATTACCTAATTGTATGAACAGCCTCTCAAAACTTTAAACTTCATCTTTTTCACCTTTGAGGTCTGTGGGCTTGGGATGGGAGTAGATGCTGGTGCTAAAAACTATGTAATGTTTCATTTAAATTAGCATAATTTTAATTTATTGTAAGGAGTGAGTTGGGCCACTGTATTGCCCAGGATTAGTGTTGCCCTGGTCTGATTTCTCTTTCCTGGGCAGTCCCCCTCATACAGGGCCAATGCCATACTTGGGGAGTGGAGGCCAGGGAGAAAGGGCAGGCGGACTGTAAGCCATATGCATGATCGATAACGTGAAAATATTGTCCAAACAGGAACATTTTGAGAATGAAAGGGAGCACTGTTAGTGCTAGTGGTTGAACAATGTGTGTAAACTAGGAGTGTCCCAAGCAAACTGGGACATATGGTACTCATTCTAATGGTCGAATTAATACAATTATTTAGACAATGTTAGATGACTAAAGGTCGTTTTATTGAGAGTCAGAGGTTAGGTGAATGACTAGGAAACCTTACCTTAAAGACACAGGGTCAAGCAGACATGGCCTTTATTTGGACAGTGACATATTTAGGTGGCATCTTCCTGGGGCCTTTTTTTTTCTTCTTTTCCTGTAAGAAGGTGTCTTAGTTCTCCTCGGCATATTAACAAAGATTCTTGGATGAAGGAATTGGAGTTTAAATACGCTGCAATCCATTCTCATCTTTTGTGCTCTTATAATTAACTTTCCTACTTTTCTCTCCGCTCGTAATTCATGCTACCATATTTAGACATTTCTCGTTGTTGTTAGTAGGAGTTATGTGCATAATTCACAGGATGAATTATTCTAATAGCATTATTGCTTCTGTTTACAGGCAAGTTAGGGCTTGAGTAGATTTAGAAGTTGCTTTGAAAGTTTGGCTTGACATAATTGTTTCCAGATGAAAATGGGAATTAGAACAAGGGAACGGATCACACAACTCATGCATGTGTACTTCAATACTGGTATTTTTATCTACTTAAATTTCAAAGTGCTTTTTTTGTCTGTCAGTACTCATTACAACATTTTTTATATTTCCTTTTAATTGTTTTCAGTATATGTTTTTCATATTCATATTTGCGTGAATATCTAATACTTATTTCATATTGTAACTTACAAATATAAAATCTTTCGGTTTTATTTTAATTCAATGTCTATTGAGTTAATTGTAGATACATATTTAGTTGTTACATGTAGAATTTTCATTAACATCTTGCAAAATTATAGTACAATGTAATATTATGTCCAAGGTATCCACATTGACATAACCTACCAAATATTCAGATTTCACCAATTGTCTGTACACTCATTTGCATGTTTATGTGTACGTGTATATAGTTCTGTACTGTTTCTCACATATGTGGCTTCATGTATTCACCACCCCAGTCAAGATACTAGACAATTCAGCAACACAGGTGTTTCTCTTATTCCTCTTAAATAACTGCACCCACCTCCTTTCTATCCCCCCCACCCCAAATCCCAGGTAGTCACTGGTATGTTGCCTATTTTTAAAGTTTTGTCTTTTCAAAAATGTTACATAAATGGAATGATAAGGCATGTAACCTTCTTGATTGGCATCCCTTATCTTTTTTAAATAATTAATAATTTTTCACTGTGGATTTTGGTCATAAGACTGTAAGAATGTGATCAAAGACAAATTTGTTTTCGCTATTAGAAATTCAGGTTATAAGTAGTACTTACTTACATCTTAGTGTCTATGAAAGCAACTCATTGTTTATTATTTGTTAATGAAGGGAGCTTCTAAGAAGTGGTTAGGAATACTACAGATTACAAACAGGAAATATGTTACTTTGGGTCACAGAAATACTGATTGCATTGATTCTTAACGTGGATCAATGTGGACATTGATCATTGGAGTGTAATATGGGCCTCCTGTTCTCAAGGGTGTCACAAGTGAGAGAGAAAGGTAGAATCAGAATGGATAGTAATTCACATCATCTTGAGCCCGTGTTATGACCTTGAAGCACCCTTACTGAGGGAATATGACAAAGGTAAATTATTAATACACGGATGTTAGTGAAATGATTTTTGATCTAGAAGAAACCGTAAAACTTACAATCTTTGTATTGCATTGAATATGCTCAATTGTAGGCCCACATTATAGAATTTTTAAATGTGGTTTATCGGGTTATTTGCCCTATGAGAATGGAAATAAATAAAATGAATATTCTTGCTAATTAAACCTTTATGACTTCATGAAGTTAGATAATGTCGTTTTCATCTTTATTGTCTCACTGCTTAGTTGTATTAAAAAACATGTTCAATAAATATGTGTTGAGTAACTTGGGAAGTTGCTTACTGAAAGTGTATGTTATCCTAGAAGATTTTAACTCAATATTTTCTTCGTTTTGATTTCATAATTAGAGCTACAACATTTAGCCGCAGAAAGAAAAGGCAGACTCCTGGGGTTGGAATATTACAGGAGGATCTATAGAGTCGGCGTTTCCCCCCATTTCCCCTTTCGGCTCTTGTGCTTTGTGGGAGGAAGCATCACCTGACAAACATTTGAAGAGATTTAAAGATATTGTTATAAAACAGCAGTTGTAAAGGATTGCTCGGGGCACTGCATTATACAAAGAAAACAGGTTTAAGTTGAAAACTTCTGACCCGGTTGAAACTGGGTTTGTGGTAGGAAGTCTTTTAGGCAATTTCTTGATAATCTCTGTTCAGCTTTTGCTGTCCTGTTCTGGTGTAACATGCTTTTTCTTTCAATTCCATGAATATTTTATTGACTATTATAAGGAAATGATTGTAACGTAGAACATACAGAATGATTAATAAACACACAACATTTTTTATGTCACACTTGGTTTAAGATTTATTCCTTGGAGGAAGAGACTTTTGTCTTTTTCTCAGTTGTGTGTAACATTTGGGGTGCGTTAGACACTTAAAATAGACTTTTTTGAGTAAATGACTGATATTATTTATAATATGTGTGCTTAAGGGATGTTGCTGGTTCCAGTTCTGCAAGAGGCTCCATGAAGGCAGGTCTTGGTATTAAAATTAGCCCCGTCCTCATCAGTCTGCTTCGGATGACTCAATTTTCCAGGAACACCAGCTGGTCTCTAGCTTGCAGACTGAAGCGGCTCTAAGTGGTTCAGAAGGCAGGCCCTTATCTCTCCTACATATACACCTTTCCTATCATAAGACTGGTTCCTGAGACTCTGCCAAATTTGATTCAATTCATTCGGCTTCTACCTGTCTAATACCTACGTTTTATTGAGTCGGATACCTTGCTTAAAGATAAGAGAAAAAAAAAGACAGAGAGAAAAACTCTCAGCAACTAAATGACAAACTTTCACTCCTGAGTAGGACAGATTTCTGTAGATCCTTTACCTCACTTGATTCTGAAAGGTGCATATTAGTATATTCTCTATTTGGTGGTTGAGGAAACAGGCTATGAAACGAGGCCAGTGTCATACACCTAGTCTGTGCTGGACCTACTCTTTGTTCTTACAGTAGTTAAGTCCCTGAAGCTGGACAGCTAGGTTATTGCTGGATTAATCTCTCTTACCTTTGCGTAAAACCTACTGGGTCTCTCTGGGCTATCTCCACTTTTTGCTCTATTTATTTCGTCCTCATTTCTGTCTTTTCTCCATCCCCGAGACTGATGCTTTAGATCTCTGATTAGTTTGATCACATTGTCTCAATGGTGGATTAAAGCTGCCCCAGATGCTTTGCTGCTTCTCCTTTCAAGAGGTGGAGTCTATTTTACTTCTTCTTGAATCCAGAAGGTTGACTTGTGACTTGCTTTACCAGTCAGCGCAGTGTGGCGTACATAATGATCTGCCAATTGTGGGGCTTGGCTTTAAGCACCACTTTCGCTCACTTAGACCCCTGAGCCATTATATAACGTGGCTGGTCACCCTACTAGACATTCTGTGAGGAGGACAAGGGGGATGGCTGGTTAGCCAGCAGTGACGCCAACTATTTCAGCGGAAGCGCCAGGTATGTGTGTGAAGCCTCTTTGGATTTCAGCACCAGCTGACCCTCCACAAGACGGCCGCTGCTGACTGATCTGTGTGAGTTCAGCAGAAAAACCAGCCAGCTGAGCCTCACTCAGATCAAAGAGTCATAAACAGATAAACAGTTGTTGTTTTAAGCCATTATATCTTGGGGTGTTTTGTTAAGTAAAAAATTATACGTGAAACACCCATTGGTTTCCAAATTTATTTTGTCTCCTTACTGAAGCCTGATTATTAATTTCAATCACATCTATGTCCATTCTAAGATATTGAGACCTCAGGTGAGGTGAGGTTCTGGTTCCTCTAGGAAAGGGAATGAGATTTAAGTGAAAGGGGGTGTTAAGACTGGGCAAGTGAAGACCCTAGTGGTGTAAGAAAATTAATCTCAAGCATCTGAAGACTGTTTGGGTTAGAGACATACAGTTGGTTTGAGAATGAAAGGAATGGACGGATAAAACATGGTTGGAACCCCCATGTGAAAACGTACATTTAACATCAGTGAGGTGCAGCTTTCTTCAGGGGCTTCATGAAGGTGCTTCTGCTTCCTTCTTGCTGAGATGTGTGGCCATCATGGGGCTTTGCTTCTCCATCTCCCTTCAAGAAAGGACTGGTTCTTAGCTATCAGGAGTCCACTCAGCTGACAGGCCTGGCGACAAACCCTTGAGAATCTTCTGTAGTGTTCAACCATGTCTTCCAGATCATCTCCCAGACAGTGACTGAACACGATGGTCTACTAAGGACCTGGCCACTTCTGCCAGGGCCGGACTCTGTTGACAGGCTCTTAGACTGGTAGACTTTGTGGGGTCTGCTTTAGTCTCCCAGTCCAATTCTTCATAACCACTTTACTTTCACAAGTGTCTGATGGGCCTTGTGATCTGAAGGCTTCCCGTGCATTATTTTTTTCCTTCCTCTTTACCTGTCACTGCAGTAATTACCTTGTATTCCTAACTCTTACTCAGCATCTCCTTCTGATTGTACCAGCAGGATGCATCTGAAGGAACTGAACTGACAGATGGTCAGATTAAGAGAGTTTTAAGTCTCTTCCAAGTCCGCAATCCAATTATATCATGATCTGCAGCCTGGTCTCTCCTAAGAAGAGTTTGATAATTATTTTGCCACAATTGTGAGAAAACCTAGTGAGGTTTCTTGTATGAGATGCCGTTTGAGGCAGATAAGACACTTGTTTGAATCACAAACTTTATGCTTTGGAAAATCTGTATCTTCATAATTGCAAAGGTGCATTCATAGTGTGGCCTGTAAAATTTATTTCACTTGTTAATATTGGTAACTATCGAGAGTTGTTTGGATATGCTAAACTCAGCACAGGAGGTTTGAAACACATCAGAGTCTAGTTTATTTAAATTATCCTCTCTGTTTTCTTAGCAGATAGCACTAACACTGAAGATGGTTATAGAAAGAGAAGTAGCATAACTATCGGCTATGGTTCTGTTTATTATAACTTAGAAATAATTTTTGTATTAAAAATGATGTACCCATATTGTGCATAATGAATAACATAAATAATATTAATCAGTTTTGAAATAGGAACACTAATTATACATTTATCAGAATATATTTTTTCCTGAAGAAATTAAAATATGCTGAAATTTACTTTTTTATCTTGAGTTATAATGAAGTTTTTAAGTTTTTTTTTAATGTTACGCTTATATGAATAGAAAACAAATACTTTTTTTGAAGGTTCAAAGTTAGACAATCAGAAAATGTGGTACTAGGACAGCCAGAGACCTAGACCTGGACCTCTTGTTTTCACACAGCAGGTAAAATTAGGGCAAAATAACATGCAAAATATAATGTTTCTTGGAGATTATGCATCCTCCAACCTCTCTCATGTTCTTTGGAAATAACTTCTGGTGTCTCTGATAATTTGACTCTAGCTCACTTTAAGGAATGATTTACAGTACTGAGTGGCAGTGCCTGGCTATCACCCAGCTATGGCCGGCTGCAGGGTCCACGCCTCCGTGACAGCCTTGTTACCTGGACTTCTCTATGCTCCGGCTCCCTTTGCTGTGCTCTCTCGCACTGAGAGTCACGAGTGCTGCTGGTTGGCATGGAGCACGCTGCTGCTGCTGCAGGTGCTGCTGCTGTCTGTCATATCTGTTGTTGCCATCGAGACTGAGCTGTGAGTGCTCAAGGTGCAGAGAGCGGATGTGCAAGAGTTAAAGGACCTCGTGCTGCTGCCAAATGTGTTGTTATCACTAACTGCACCACTGCTGTCATTAGTGCTGCCGCCAACACGGCCAGCCCTGCTGTTGCCAGTGCCAGTGCTGCTGATGCCTGGGGCTCTCTGAGTCCCAGGGCGATTCTGTCGACAAGCAGCTGCTTTTAGATTTCACTTGCTCATTACCTGTAGATCCTTTGCCTTAGGACTCAGGCTTAAATCCTTGGAGCCTGGGATAGAAGACAGACAATAGGAGGGATGTTTTATCTTCCCTAGCATCTGGAACAACTGACCTTGAACCACACATGTGCACCTCAATTCTCTTTTCCCTTCTTCCCTGGAGATTTCTTTTCCCAGAGGCTCTGGCTTTCCTCATGCAGTACGACTAGCCCTGGAAACATAAGCATAAACACTTGAACTCTGGAATGAAAATCATCTAGTCATGATGAGGAAGGCCCACTAGAGTAGCTATTTTAGTTTGAAAGAAATAATTATAAGCAGTTAAATTTCATAATCATGAATACATATGAATTTACATTTGTGTGTGCAAAAATTGAATCACGATAATTACTAAAGGATTCCTATGTAATTGTAAATAACTTAGGTATCAGCCAAGGGTGTTTTCAGTGTGGCTTTTTAAAAAAATAATTACTAGAGTTCAAAAAGTCAAAACATGTCTTTGAAGCCGTATCAATAATTCATATACCTCTTATCAAAGGGCTTAAGAGACAAAGTGATTTTGTCGGTGGGGATGACTTCTTTTTTTACTTTTGCTTCCAGCCCTACCTAACATGAGGGGCAGTGTGTCTCAAAGCCAGAAAGTAAGGAAACAACACGAAAATGTGCAAACCTCCATTCAGAACGAACATGCAAGATAAAGAATTTTAACTGAAGGAAAATAATTTACGTAATTGAACTCTTCATTATCTTAACTGAAAGCAGAAGGCTGTTTGGAATTTTTAATTCAGAAAAGCATTTTGGGGGGAGAGCTTTAAATTATATGCCAGACACTTTGTTTTTAAATTTTTACCAGTAGTCTAGTAGAGAGAAAAGAACTGTATCAAGATCTTAGTCAAGGTCCTCTGCATCAGGACTTTTTTTTTCTTGTTGTAGTACAATAAAAGTGTATATTTCCAAACAGCTTGGAATAATAACAAATGAGAGTTATGTTTTTTTTTAAATTAAGAATATAGAGATTGGTGAATTATGTAATGCATGCATTTTTAGATAGGGTGATCTTGATCTGTCAAATACATGTAGAAGGAATTTGCATCTTGGCCCCTCCCCTTTTTTTAGTAAATTGCATGGGAATATAATTTTACTTAACAATATAAGTATGTGACTTTGGAATGTATTTGTATAATTAAAGTTATCCTAACATGTGAGATGGTGGTGTCTTTTGTGTGTATGTGTGCTCTGTGCGTCTGGACATGTGTGTACTTAACAGGCATTTTCTTTTTAATTTTTTTTTGATTTTAAAGTTAGCATGAAAGAAAAAAATATAAGTATATGATATTGTAAAAAACAAGCTGGCTACGTTTTTCTGTTTAAACATGTATACATAGGTATATGTTTTGTTATTTTGTGAGTGATATTCTGGAGGGTATTGAACTTGATCTGTGGCTAAAACAACAAAGAGAAAGCTGTGCAAGGAGATATTAGAGAGATATTAGAGCTGTGCGAAGAGGATTCAAGTTAACTGGTTTCTGATCCTCCTTCACTTTTAGTTTTTAATAGGAACTTATGCCTCTTGTCTTTGCATGAAGGTGTTAATGTACTTTTGCTTTTGAGACAGAGTCTCACTGTGTCACCCTTAGCACGGTGCTCTGGCGTCACAGCTCACAGCAACCTCAAACTCTTGGGCTTAAGCGATTCTCTTACCTCAGCTTCCCAAGAAGCTGGGACTACAGGTGCCCACCACAACACCTGGCTATTTTTTGTTCCAGTTGTCATTGTTGTTTTAGCTGGCCCAGGCCCGGTTCAAACCCGCCAGTCTCGGTGTATGTGGCCGGTGTTGTAACCACTGAGCTACAGGTGCTGAGCCATTAATGTACTCTTCATTGAAATTGTAGGGGACTTCCAAGTTTTCAGGATGACCAATGGTATTTATAAATACTGGTGTTTATGAGTACTTAGTATCCTCTCTGTCATCTGCATGTACTGTTTTCATTTCATTTTTACAGTATGTGCAAGTAATATTTGTGTTGTGCTTAGAGTCCTTTTCTTAGATTTCTTTTTAAATCCTCTAACCTATTTAGGCAGATGAGGTTTGAAAATACTTGAATTTGGAATTCCTATGTGAGCAGACTGGTGGGAGTATTTCTTAATAGCTTTTTCAAGGAAATATTAACTACTTTACTAAACAGATTAAAAATTAATTTCAATATTTACCGTATAGACCATAGGATGCTTTGGTTCATGGATCCTTAGAAAATTAAAAGAAGTCAAAACCGTGATTACTGAAATAAGCAATTAAAACTATTTAGGGAGTCTGTGGAAATGGAAAATGCACAATCTACCTATTTTTGAAGTCAATATGCTAATTCTAAACTGAATGCTACCACGGGGTGGATTTTTTTTTAATGTCTGAATTTATTAACCTGTGAAAGGAAAACTTAAAATTGAAAATAATGACAGCACCTTAATTATGGTGATTTTATTGAAAGCTTACCACCCTAATAATAAGATGCATTCTAGGTTTCCAGAGCTGTGGCAGCTGTCAAACACCAGCATTTCTCCCTGAGAATAGGTTTAGAATAGTGTGCTTTTCAAGGACAAGTTGCTGAGCTATTGTCTCAGTGAGCACTGCTAGTTAATATTCAACAGTTTTCTTAATCAAAATTGTGTGGCCTGCTCCCTAGAGTGTTTGTGAAAGTGATTGTATGTTTATCAGGGCCTTCAACAGCAGAAACACAGTATTCCTGGACGAGGTGCTGGTAATGAGAACCTGTATTATCCCAGGATGCTGATAAGAAAAGGGAAATGCTGTCAAAATACATTGTTTGTAAAAAAATAATTACTACAGCTCAGAAAGTCAAACCCTTCTTTGAAGCTCTGGTACTTTATATAAATAACTTCAGTTGTTTATCTCGGATAATGGGGCGGCCGGGGTGTGGTGACATCCAGCTATCCACTCCAGGAATGGCGTGTGGGTGGCCAAGTAGGCTGGGGGTCTATTAATCACTGCTTCTGTTTTAGGGCTGATTAAGGTTCTTCACAACATGTTTCCTTTAGATTACAGAAAGTTCTTAATGAACTAAAGCTTGGGGGGCTTAAGAGCCCAGTCTGGTATTATACCAGTGGTACTGAAAGGTCATGTGGGAAAAACAAGCTTTGCTAAAAGTAAAATACTGCAATAGCTAACATTTTCCATGAAATATTCTGCCCAGTATGCAGGTTTTGTCACTGCTTTGTTTTTAATCCCAAACTATTTTATATTGCCAGGTGATACTGCCTTGGAAACAGAGCTGTCCTGGTGGGGTGTGACTTTTTCTGCCATGTGTACCTACCACTTCTTGGCTCTCCACCACATGCGACAGCACACGCACACACACATACACACACACACACACACACACACACACCCCTTGAAATAGCCGAGGATACATTGTTTGAACAATATAGTCCCTATAATATTATAAAGAATGTTTTTTGTATTGTTTTGTCTGTAGTAGAGGCTACATGAGGAGTGAGTTCTTCTATAACCAGTCCTTTTAAAATTATTATTCTGAGGGGTTTCTTCTAGAATTAGAACATTCTATAATAAAAACACATTCTGAGGAGCACACTTTGGATATTAATTTAAAAAAATACATTTTTCCATTTCTCTCCCATAGGAGTTGATCTTTATAAATAACACCAATTTCGAAGGCCATCACCTCTGGCTGATGGCCGCTTCAGTACCACTGAGACATGTGTAGCACTTTATGCATTGATCTTGACATGGGACGATGAGCACATTAATGTAAAAAGTTGCTTCTGTGTGGCCAGGTGCAGTGGCTCATGCCTGTAATCCTAGCTTTCTGGGAGGCCAAGGTGGGTGGATTGCCTGAGCTCACAGGTTTGATACCAGACTGAGCAAGAGTGAGACCCCATCTCTAAAAATAGCCAGTGTTGTAGCAGGTGACGGTAGTCCCACCTACGCAGGAGGCTGAGGCAAGAGAATCACTTAAGCTCAAGAGTTGGAGGTTTCTGTGAGCTATGATGCCATGGCACTCTACCAGGGCCGACAAACTGATATTCTGTCTCCAAAAAAAAAAAAAAAAGTTACCTCTATGTATGTAAAACCTAACCTATACTATTTGCTCTTAATCAGAATAACTCATTTACTTGATATAAGGTGTAACCAATTGATTTTGCCTTTTAAATGAATTGATCAAGTTGTTATTTTTATTTGTACTTAGTTGTACCCTGTAAGTATTTCAAAATGTGAATCCCAATCAGAATGATTTAATAACAGGTTTTGGAAAAATTATGTAACAGCCAATCTACTCTGGAGATGGAAACCATATAGTAGGTTAAACAAATGAATTTAATATAAAAATCATTAAACTCAGACAAAATAGTAAAAGTAAGATTTATTTTTATTTATTTATTCATTCATTCATTTAGAGACAAAGTCTTAGAGTCTCACTCCATTGCTCTGGGTAGAGTACCCTGTCTCCATAGTTCAGAACAACCTCAAACTGTTGGGTGCAAGTGAACATTCTCCCTCGGCCTCCCATGATGTAGCTGGGACTATAGGCGCCTGTGACAGCACCTGGCTAGTTGTTTCTATTTTTAGTTAGATGGGATGTCACTTTTACTAGGGCTGGTCTTGAACTCCTCAGCTCAAGTGATCCACCTGCTTCAGCTTCCCAGAGTGCTAGGATTATAGATGTGAGCCACTGTATCTGGCCAACTGTAAGATTTAGGTACGTCCACATGATGCCCTAGGGCCGAGGGAATGTGTACCAAGGAAGGACAAACTTAAAGAGGTTCAGACATTATAGAGAATTAACAATGTTCAGACATTATAATTCATCCCATTGGGGAGAGGAGCAGTTCTTGGGTTTGGCAAAGCATCCAGCGATGGTCTGTAGTCACTGGGGAGCCAGGAAAGCAGGCAGGGCATGGAAGTGGCTGCACTTTAGAGGGTCTGTGCACCCTCCAGGGTAGAGGCGGCGGGTTCCAGCTGGCTCAGTAGGACTACTGGAGGGGGGTAAAGGCTGGTGGTATGTGGGCCTTCAGAGGGAATTCTGGCACTAGTGAACATTTCCCTATGGAGAGGGCCTTGAAAAAGTTATTGCTACATGATTGGTACGGAACCACGCATTCAGATCCCCTGTATGGCTGAGACAGAGCTCCACTGAATATTCTCACACCCCTATTCAAATCACTGATCCCTGTGCCCCAAGAAACTGGGGAGGAGCCCCTTCCTTTAACAGTGTCCCTCCAGCTTCCTCTGCTGGGAAAACTCAGCATCATACTCATTGTAAAGAAAAAATGCACAGAGGAGTCCATCTGTGATTACAGGCCGTATTTATTGAAGGGTGCATATGGAGCTGGGAGGCAATAATTGACACACATTGACTTGTACTGAGATGCTGGTTATAGCCGGTATCATGGCAGAACTGACAGTTCCAATTGCCTTAGAGTGTCATATTGTTTTCAGGTATGCTAATTTTAGCTCTTTTACACCTGTTTGGTTAGTCACATTATCCTTTCTTTCAGTAGCTGAGCTTAGGCCTATGCTTATTTTTCACCATATCTTTCATGCACGCCACCTATAAGTTCTCTGCAGTGAGAATGACAGCCTGTCTGTATATGCCATTGTGAGTACACTCGAACTCTTTAAGTGTTTTAAGTGTTTGAACAGCTCAGTCTAAGGACCTCATGCTGTATCAACAGACTCTATTCTAAATAGAAACATTTGGATCGCTTTTATAAGCAGGGGAGGAAACAGTTTACCCTGAGTCTGCCCTAGAAATAGCACACAGTTCATTTGGCAAAGCTAAAGAGCATTATTGATTTGGGGAACCAAGGAACATGCAAGTGCATAGATCAGTTTTTTTTTTAACCTCTGCTATTAGTACAACCATTCTTGTGGTTTAAGTAAGATAAGAGTCTGCTTTCTGGTGTTGCATAGATGCTATCATTTACATCCATATTCATACACTATTATAATCATGCATCAGTGAGTTGTTAAATTTTATATATTATGTATACATAAGAGATAGGTATACAGATGCACATGTGACAGTGTGGTGTTTAAAAAGATGTATATTAATTAGTAATTCATTGATAAGCTTGGTTTGTTATGAACTCTTAGTAACAGGTGCTAAATCATTCAGGATGTTCATTGATATTGCTGCTTTAACCTACGAATTACCACTGGCAAGCACATTTTTTTTTTCCCTAGCAGTCAGGATAGAGAATAATTTTTAAATAAATAGTTTATTCTTTCCTATGTCTTATTCTTTCTTTCCTAAAGGATAAAATAAAGCTCTTGGTGGACATACTATAATTGCTTTGACAATTTGCTGTGGATTTATATTCTTTTCTTAGGGTGCTTTATTTTTTTCCCTTTAGGTAAAAGAAGGAAGGAAAGTGGGAGATTATTTTGTAATACATGGTTAAAAAATTCCAGCATGAATAAATCTAACAGATAAGTTGTTAACAATTAGATTTATAAAAGAGTATTTCAGGAACATGAACATTGAGAAATTCATGCTTAAGCACAAATGGTTTATTGGTAGTGTTGAAAATAGATGATGCTATAAAAGCCATCTATAAAATGCTTATAAGTAGTAATCTGTCTACTATAAAGTAACAAAGCGATTATAGGAAAAGAAGTATGGTTTGTTATGAAGTTTTTCTAAGAATCTTCTAACATACAGGTAAAACTGACTAGTGCTGAATTAAGGTCTGTGAATGAACCACCTTCATTTACCATGACTAGAACAAAACGTTAATTTTCAGTGAATTTGGGAGTAATATTAGGTATAATGCTCTATTTAATTTAAAGTATAAGTTTTTTAATTGTACATACATTGTTTTTACCATAGTACCAAAATGCAAAATACTTGAGTCAGAAGTATGGAACACATTTAAAAGAAAAAAGTATATGAAAGAAATAAGGAATGGTGATTGATGAATGTGTAAACAAGAGGCTAAAAGCTTGGACAAGAACATGGTGCTGGTAAATGGTATGTCATAGAATTTGAATTAACAGATACGCACAAAATACATTACCATTGGATACTTTTTCTGCCATTCTTGAGA